>OV743429.1:40246705-40486705 GCA_928269145.1 Agriphila tristella | reverse complement strand
GTACTTTTTTCTGGGATAAAAGGTACTCTTTGTCCTTCTCTGTACCCTTGACAACGTGTATGCAAAAGATGATGATCGGTTGAGTAGTTGAGACGTGAAGGCGTAACAAACAAACAAACTTGCATTTATAATATTATAGCTAGTATGGATGAATTAAATTGTAGGCGCGCAAGTCTTAAAAGTGTAGTTGATACTTGTGTTCTTAGCAACTGGTGTAACTTTACGAACCAATGTGCATATTTTACGTTCTCGAGTACTTGTTGAAAGCCATAAGACTTAAGACTTAAAATATTTTAGTACTTTAAGTAGGTGTATATGTAACTACCACATTCTGGCATAATAATAATCCTTATCTTTATCTAATCCTGACTTGACAATTCTTAATTCTAAAAGAGAGTTTTAAAATTCTTATTAGATGTTTTGTCGGGTCTGAGACGAACTTTTATGAGTCATTGAGAATTAAAATCAAAAAATGTCTGTCAAATTCCCTTTAAAGCAGCAGAACATAATATAAGATCTGTAAGTATATTCTGATTTGAAGCTTGTCTCAAGTTTATATTAAAAACGAAATTAAAATGTTGTTCTAATTAGATCAAAATTTATACATAAAAGTGAAAGTGAAAAAACTACTTAATTATGATTATTTTACAAGTATCAAGATACTTTATCCTCATAGCTATCGTAAGGCGGGCGGCGCAAGTAGTCGCCCATTGATGTGGAACGGGCGGGGAGGGGCGGCCGCGACAAAACTAACTAAAATAGTCCCACGAGCTGCAATCTACTGCGTACCTGGGCCACGATTCTGATAATATTAACTTAAAATCGTATCTTAATAGTATTTCAATAGTTATAGTATTTTGAGGTTTAGTCACAGAATATATATTAAGTACTACGTACAGAAAAGACTCTCCCCGCCTCGCCCTAAAATCAATTACTTTACCCCATCCCGCTAGTTCATGTGCTGAATCGTATGCTCCTTTCGTGAGCATCAATAGCTGTTAACTTTCGTGCATGGCGCGGTGGCGTGAGTTGCAAAAAGCAAAACAAAACATATTAAATATCACTCATGGAAACATTTCTTATTTATTTATTTAACTATCTTTATTGTACAATACAGAATGGTACAAGAGGCGGCTTTAATGCTAGTAGCATTCTCTACCAGTCAACCTCACTCTCTAACTAACTAACCCAACCTAACCTAACTCTTATCACCGGTAAATACATTTATACTTAAAACTAGCTTCCGCCCGCGACTTCGTCCGCGTGGATATTAGAGAAAATCCTTAGGGAACCTTCAACCAGGATCCGACCAGCCGTTTTTACGCGATTAGGCGGGTCCCCACCAAGCGCGCTGCCTCGCGAGCCAAGACGTTTGCCTCGTGAGGCGGGCCTCGCACGAGGCTGCTCGCTTGGTGGGGACCCGCCTAATCACGTAAAAACGGCTGGTCGGATCCTGGTTGAAGGTTCCCTAAGGATTTTCTCTAATATCCACGCGGACGAATTCGCGGGCGGAAGCTAGTTTTTTACAATAATCAGAATTGGTACAGAGATATTAGTAGGTATCTTGTCCCCGTCCCTGTCCCCTTAAAAGCTCAAAAACGACATCCACATCGATTTTCATGTTTACTTACGCCATTTAAGTACCTCTAAGGAATGATTTTCAAAATAACAAAATAGGTATGTAATTGCCTATTTATTTCTAGACGTGCTCCTACGAATTTTAAAATTGTAATTAAAAATTGTAATATCTATTTCATATTCTTTTTCCTTGCAAAATTTGAACCCCTGTAGGGGTTAAAATCATGTCCACCTTGTTGGACTATAAATTAATGTCATTTTCGCAATCACCATCCCATAAAACCTCAAAAACGACATCCACATCGATTTTCAAGTTTACTTATCCCATTTACCCCTAAGGGATGATTTTCAAAATAACAAAATATATAATTTTTAGATGTGGTCCAACGAATTTTAAAGTTGTAGTGTCTATTTAATATTATTTTTCCATACAAAATTTGAACCCCGATTTCACCCCTTTAGGGGTTAAATCATGTCCACCGTGTTGGACTTCAAAATAAATGTCATTTTCGCAATCACTATCCCATAAAACCTCAAGAACGACATCCATATCGATTTTTATGTTTACTTACCCCATTTACCCCCTACGGGGTTGATTTTCAAAATAACAAAATATATGTAAATTTATTTTTAGACGTGCTCCTACGAAGTTTAAAGTTGTACTGTCTATTTCATATTGTTTTTCCATACAAAGTTTGAACCCCATTTTCACCCCTTTAGGGGTTAAATCACGTCCACCGTGTTGGACTTCAAAATAAATGTTATTTTCGCAATCGTCAACCCAGAAAACCCCAATAACGACATCCATATCGATTTTTAGGTTTATTTACCCCATTGCACCCCCATTTCATCACCATGGGGGTTGAAATTATACCAATATAATATGCGTTGCGTTAGATTTCCATCCATAAGCGATTTTTACTTCAAAAATAAAGGATTATCTTCTAAACACAACTTCATCCCCCCTTCGGGGGTAAAGTTTTGGAAAACGCTGAGACACGTATTTATTTATTTTCAATCATCAGCCTAAACACAAAATTTGAAGATCCTAGCTTCAAAACTGAGGGACTTTCATACAAACTTTCATCCCCTTAGGGATGGAATTTTCAAAAATCCTTCCTTAGTGGATGCCTACACTGTATAAGGTATCTGTGTGCAAAATTTCAAGTCTCTAGGTTCAGCGGTTTGGGCTGTGCGTTGATATCTCACTCAGTCAGTCAGGACTTTGAATTTTATATATATAGATGTAAAAAAACAATGTTTATTTTTGTGTGTGAGGCGACACCATTCCCGTAGTAACCCTAGCTTTACACACACAGTTGCGCGTGTTAAAAGCGTCATCTGTGTAGTGTCTGTGTAATAGGTAGTTATAATGAAGCGGTTCTATGGAGTATCCGGGGTGTGGTTTATTTACAAGAACTGTGTAAAAACCAATACCATTGACACACCATTGAAGCACAATTGTTTCGTTACGAGGCCCCGCTTGTCAGTAAACACTGCGCCGGAAAATGGGTTTTATTTATATAATATCAAAGGTGAATGAATATGGAGCGGATTACGGAACAAACACTGTTGTGTATAATGCGCTTTTTATGTCATCCGTTTTTATAATGCTCGTGTTATAGGTACTAAAGCTCAACCAGTGGCTCAACGCCATTTATCATGTAAATTTTCTTAATGCTTAAAACGTAAGGTTTAACATTACGAAAATTATAAAGATGTTAAAGACAGACTTATTAAGTTGTGCCGTTACTGTGGCCTCGTATAAAACATCGATTGTCTAATGTGACTTAAGTAATAATAATAAAATTAGTTCATCCGATGATACATACCTATTTTTCCAGTACTTACTTTAACATTTAAATATTAATAATAATGGTATAAATATTTTTTATTTCTCACGCACTCACTGTTAAATTTCGTTGACAGTTGTTTATTACATTTTGTCTGACAAGAATCGTTGAAACTTTCTTGGATACTTATTCATTCAAAAAATATTTATATATATCAAATAAAAAAAAACTTTTCAGAGTCAAACCTGTGTTACTTCCATTTCAAAAATAGATTTTCCGAATTGCCTTTCTTTTAATAATACTCTATGCAGCTAAATAAATTGGAGCACAAAACTCATTGAATGGCAACGTAATGGCAAGGTAGAGCGAAGACCAGATGCGCTCGTTTCAGATAAAGATTGCACAAAATGAAGCCACTTGTGCCCGTACTAATGTTATAGAATTTAATGAACCTTTTAAAGAAATACTTTGCAGTTAAAATAAATAACTAACCTATTTCGTTGTGAATGGGTGTAACGAATTATAATTAAAGTTGTCCATTTTTAGCATCAGCTATTTAGCTGCCATGTCATTAGAAATATTATTATAATTATTATGCACAAATATTTTTCACAGTAAGTATCTGTATTTACAGTAGGTGGCATTATCTTTCATGTACTGCCCTCAATCGTACTGAATTCAGAGCTATAATCGTTTTAATTGGTCAGCCCGTGATGAGTCACTTAGCAGAGTGCCTCTTTCCACTTTTCGCATCACATAAACTGACCAAATTAGTTTCAGACGCTTCTCTTAGTTGATACTTCCAATAATCACGACGAAGACGGGAAACAAGGCCACACAACATAATTCAAGCGAATTTTATTTATAACATTTCGATTTCGACCGAAGCCCGCAATCAACACGAAAAAGGGTGGCAGCGTCACACAATTTATGATAATAACACAATCGTATTCATAGGTTTTTTCTAATGCGACGGAATACGATAAGTCACGGTCTCCTTTATCCCGCACACAAAAGATCTAAATACGTCGGTAGGTCAAGTGTCGGTTCCCGGACGTGGGGTCTTGTGGCAACAAAAGGTAACTTTTTTAGCCACATAAGTTTAGTGACAGGTCTTGGGTGCCCAGGTGAGAGTGCAATGCCAAGAACAAGCCTCGAAAATAAGTAAAACAATTGACACTCGACGAAATTGAGGTTTTTTGTTAGCTGTCAACGTGTGTCATTTATTTTATCGTGTGTTACGTGGTTTACTGGATTCGAAGCTTGGTCAAACAAACGTAGGAATGCTTTCCTTGAATTCCCAAAATGTACAAGCTTTCTTTTCTTAATAAAATGGTACGTGGAAGCTCGAACGCTCCGTAAAGATCAAAAGAAGTGATTGGGCCCGTAGATTTGGGAGCAAATAAGGAAGGAATGCGAATAAGAAAATTCAATTCCATTGTTGGCTGCCTCCGCACTTCTCAAAAGAAATGTGAAGAAAGTCTCTGGTATGTTCCACTAGTTCTGCATTCGAAGTGACTTTCTTGACTCACTGCTAACTCGCAAGTGTAAAGTTATTCATAATACTGTCAAAACAGTAGGCAAGCTCCAGGGCTTCTCCGGATCTAAAGCTGTCTCTTTCTAGCGTTTGAGAGCTTTCGTGAGCGGGATTGCTTTGGGCTAAGCTCGGCCGCGTGTTAGTCACTAAGGCGCGCGCGCACCGTCCACGCGCTCTCATGAATTAATCTCACTTTGTGCTCGTGCTAAATTCGTCGTGTTGCGAATCGTAACTCGGTTACAATTCTTGTTTCGGAGTTACAACTGATGTGGTTATTATTGTTTTGGTGTTTCTTTTTGTGGATTGAGGTTTCTGGGCAACTGATTTGTTTGATGTTTACTACTGGAAGTTAAATTATTTTCAAATAATATCTGTATGAAACTACGCAAACAATAACATTGCGATTTTTATGATTGGACAGTATAATGCAAACTGAATCCAACTTTATGTATTTAATAAGTATGACGCCTAAATTGAATGAATACTCAATGAATTTGGTGAGATGATTTCTTTAGATGTGTGCATTATCAACGCTTATGATAAAACTTTTCGAACAAATTATTATATACGTATTAAATACTTACTACAGTTAAATATGACGTTTCGAAGTTCATTACAAGAGAGGAATGTTTTTTATTGATTCGCACTTTAATATAATATCTTAAAAATATCATTTTCAAAATCAGTTTTATTACGCTTGGATGTAAAAGTGGTAATGCACAATGTTACGAAATCCCATTTAAATAAGTACGTGCAGCTTAAACAATAAATTGCAAATGGCCGAGTGCATTCGGTAGATTTATTGCACTCGCTCTGACTTTTTGTTCAACCAAATGGATTTTGGTAAGGTAGTCTTAAATGTGGTTAGACAGAGCTGTTATATAATTATAAATCCTTGGTAAAAAAACAAACAGAAAAATAATTAATGATCTTTCACAATAAATGGTTTGCTGTCACATCACTGTTATTTTGATTAAAGTGAAGTTAATAATAATTGTAATTTTTATAATAGTATCTACCTATATTTATTAATCCAAACATACTCTCAATTCAATTGAAATACAGAACTTTAAACTTTATTTGTTTTGCGTGCAATGAGGCTTGAAGAAAATAATTATCTAAAATCTTCTTAACTTTCGATGTCACATATACCCAACTTACAATGTAAAAACAATGTTCATTGTTAGAGCCATAATAATTGTAAATTAAATTACAAAGTAATGAAGCCAGAATGAAAATATAGGTTAATTTTTACGTAACTAGTTCTCGGAGACCACTCCTTCCTATGACAATGGAGTGCCTTTTATATTTCCGTTCTTGGGTCGTTATCTATCGCAAAATCATTAGTGTTATAAACTGTAGTGCAATGAACCGTAGCGTTAGTAGTACGTACACTAAAAAAAACCGGCCAAGTGCGAGTTGGACTCGCGCACGAAGGGTTCCGTACCAAAAACGGCAAAAAATCACATTTGTTGTATGGGAGCCCCCCTTAAATATTTATTTTATTCTGTTTTCAGTATTTGTTGTTATAGCGGCAATAGAAATACATCATTTGTAAAAAATTCAGCTGTCTAGCTATTACGGTTCATGAGATACAGCCTGGTGACAGACAGACAGACAGACAGACGGACAGACAGACAGACAGACAGACGGACAGCGGAGTCTTAGTAATAGGGTCCCGTTTTTACCCTTTGGGTACGGAACCCTTATAACAAACGTGATTCAACCTTCAACAGGTATAGATGATCGAAGGATTCAATACCTATTTGAGCTTTTTTATACATAGCCTTGATATAGGTATACTTAATACTAATTATGAAAACAAAAGACGAATAATAAGTGTTACATTTTTAGTGTACGTATAAGTACCTAATATAAAAGGAAAATAAACAATATTATGCAGAATACTTACTCGAGTTAATGAAATCGCGAATTGTTTCATGCTTGAGTAGTTGGAGACGAGTGGTATTTTCTGGCATAAAAAAATATTAGAAATCCAAAATTTTTATCATGATGAAATTTCATTTTCTCTTTTTTCATTTGATTATAAAAATACTTTATTTATTGGGTCTCTGTCCTTATCGTAGTTCTTTCTTATGAAACATAGTGAGTATTCTAGATTAATATTCATCATCATCATCATCATCATATCAGCCACACGACACCCACTGCTGGGTATAGGCCTCCCCTAAGGATCTCCACAACGATCGGTCCTGCGCTGCCTGCATCCACTGGCTTTCCGCGACCTCCACCAGATCGTCGGTCCACCTTGTCGGGGGCCTACCCACGGAGCGTCGTCCGGTGCGCGGTCGCCATTCCAGAACCTTTCTGCCCCAACGGCCATCGGTTCTTCTCGCTATGTGTCCCGCCCATTGCCACTTCAGCTGAGCAATCCTTCGAGCGATGTCGGTTACTTTAGTTCTCCTGCGGATCTCCTCGTTTCTGATTTGATCACGTAGGGAAACGCCGAGCATGGCTCTCTCCATTGCACGCTGAGTGACCTTGAGCCTCCTTATGAGACCCATAGTTAGCGGCCACGTTTCACTGCCGTAGGTCATCACTGGCAACACACACTGTTCATAGACTTTCGTCTTGAGACACTGAGGTAAGTCGGACGCGAAGATTTTTCGAAGCTTCCCGAATGCTGCCCACCCGAGTTGGATTCGACGAGAGATCTCTTTCTCGAAGTTGGACCTACCTAACTGGACTGCCTGTCCTAGGTATACGTAATGGTCAACAACTTCAAGTGTAGTGTTCCCAACATGAACTGGAGAGGGTACAACATGGGCATTTGACATAATTTTCGTCTTATCCATGTTCATCCTAAGACCCACTCTTTGGGAAGCACTACGGAGATCTTCGAGCATTGTGTTCAGGTCTTCCATGGTCTCAGCCATAAGGACTATATCATCGGCAAAACGAAGGTGTGTTAGGTACTGGCCATTAATGTTGATGCCGAGTCCTTTCCAGTCCAAGAGCTTAAAGATGTCCTCCAACGCAGCTGTGAACAGTTTCGGAGAAATAACGTCTCCCTGTCTCACACCACGCTGCAGTTGGATAGGATTTGTGTTCTGGTTCTGTACTCGGATCGTCATGGTGGCATTTTGGTATAAGTACCTCAACACCTCGATATACCTATAGTCCACTTGGCACCTTTGGAGAGACTGCAGCACCGCCCAGGTTTCAATCGAATCAAAGGCTTTCTCATAGTCCACGAACGCCAAGCAAAGTGGCTCATTATACTCCTCAGTCTTCTGTATAACCTGCCGCAGCGTATGGATGTGGTCTATGGTGCTAAAGCCTTTTCGGAACCCGGCTTGTTCGGGAGGTTGGAAGTCGTCGAACTTGCGAGCGAGACGATTCGTAAGGACTCTCGAAAACAGCTTATAGACATGACTCAGAAGCGAGATGGGTCTATAGTTCTTTAAGAGGGACTTGTCACCCTTTTTAAAGAACAAGATCACCTCACTTATGTTCCATGTCTTTGGCGTTCTGCCCTGGACGATGACGGAATTAAAGAGCTTCTGGAGGACTTTGAGTATCGGCTTACCGCCCGCTCTCAGAAGTTCTGTAGTGATTCCATCGTCACCCGCCGCCTTGTTGTTTTTCAGCTGTTTGAGAGCCATACTAATCTCGCACAGGCTGACGTCCGGGATATCTTCGGTATAGTGTCGGGTAAGCTTGGCTCTGGGGTCTTTAGCCTTGCTTTCAACAGGTGTCTGCGTGGAATATAACTGCCCATAGAAGCTCTCGATCTCCCTCAGGATTTCAGGCTTTGATGAAATGATGCGTCCGTCGTCAGTTTTCAGCTTCGTCATCTGGCTTTGCCCAATAGACAGATCTCTCGCGAACACTTTGGAGCCTTTATTCCGCTCGATGGCCTCTTTAATACGATTCGTATTAAATTGGCGAAGGTCGCTCGTCAAAGACTTAGATATCTGTCTATTAAGCTGCCGATAACGATTAGCATCTACTGAACTCTGGAGCCTCATTTCACGTCTCTGATCCATGAGTAGGACTGTGTGGTCGGAGAGTTTCTTTATCTTGGGACGGCGGGTCTTAAAGAGCTTGGACCCTACCGTACGGACAGCATCCACCACCATGTTGTTTAGATCGTCCACATCTATGCTGTTCTCAAGGGCTTCGAAGCGGTTTTGGAGTTCGAGTTGATCGAGATTAATATTCATATAAATCTAATCCAATGATGAAGAGAAGTTTGTTTATTTATTTAGTTGACCGGAAACCGATTCACGCACCATCATGCCAGCCAGAATTGGCAACGAAAGCATACGAAAGTCAATGAGATTTAGAGCGCTGAAAGTGGAAAAAAGGTCTGACTTAATTTTATATACATTAATTACAGTACATTTTATGTACAGATAATATTTTTTAAAGACGGGTCGACACTATGTAAGGATATACTACTTATCGCGATTAGTATTGATGTTCAGTTCGTTTACCTACTTTGTATCTATTTTTAATTCGAAATGTATTTATACTCGGTGCAAATCCATTGAAGAAGATGAGTGTACTGTCTGGTGCTTTGCCGTTTTAAAATTAGATCTTGGGGATTATAGAGAAGCGTTTATTTTGAAAACCAAAAATTTTAATGATATGAATACGACCTAAGTACTCAAATTGCGATTTTTAATTATTTTATTTACAAAATTATTCAAAAGTTTAGTGATTTCATAACCATAGTATCATTTTATTTCAAATACATCCGCTATATAATTAATTTTCACTTTGAATCATAAAGAAATATTTTTGAAAAAATTTTTTTTTTCTATTTGTTAAGTACACATTGTATATTTCCTCTGTTAGTAAGATTTATCATGTTGTACCGTTAAAGTTCTTAACAGCCGTTTAGAGGAGCCGATACTAATCGCCGACCACCTAGAGGTTAGGCGCGAGCGAGTACATTCCCCTACACAACAATAGCCCTACCGATAAGGAAGGGCTTTTACTAAAATATATCGACACTTTCATTTAAACACAGTTTTATCTATCGACACATGAAATAACAGAACTATGGTGAAATAAATCTTAAGTTTCTAAGTTAAAGTTTTTCTTAAGTTTTTGTACCTATTTTGCTATTTAAGGCATAAAATCTGTGTACTCCTACTAAGTAAATTATTGTGGCATTGATAGTACTATTACTGAAGTTACACTTTGCACTGAAATGAGTCTGTGAACCCTCTCCCTCGACAAACTTTAATGGAAGAAAATTAAGCAATCAATATGTTTTAACAATAATGAGCAGGACACAAACATGATGATAAAAGATTGAAAAACATCGCCAAAGAAACATGTCGTCGATATCGATTGAACGATTATCGATAAATTGCAGGCTTACGCCGAGCTTAACACACATCTGTGGCCCACATCACCCAAGGCCGATTTATCCTTTTATCAAACATTGGCTCCAATAACGGAACGCCCTGTTTGGTTGAGATCGACATCAATTTTAGGCTATCTCTGACGTAAAAGGTAACATACCCTCCATATTTAGACGCACTACAAAGTACAATGTGCGTAGTTCCATTGTCGCTTCTTACGCAATAGAAGACTAATTTATACCATTGAATAAGAAATAGAAAAGCAAGTCGCCCCAAATTCTTTGTGTGGAAAGAATGTATATTATATGCTTTTGTAAACAATTAAACTATTCCTTGGATCTACTTTGAAATGTTTTGGTAGCTTTCATCTCCTTTGTTAGATAACGTACGTTCGGAATATTATGACTTACGATGATTTATTTATTATGGAGCAAAAGTAAAATCAAGCAGCTCGTAATTACACATAACAAAATCTCAAAACCACGTTTCATATCCACATGAATAGTTCTTCCTTGATCAGCTGTTACAGTAATTAATGATGCTAAGTTTGTATAACAAAAATGCGCTGTATTTCCAACAATATGTCCTATCATTTTTGAACCATAATAAAACAATCAGCTGGGTGTCGTTACTTTTATCTAAACACAGTATATTTTGACTCGTATCCCTAATAGTCCGGCATTCATATAAATCCTTTTTCGGCAGCCTATTTCTTTTAACGAACTTTTTTTTCTCACTGTCCATGTTTTATGATTATGTCACGGGGGTCGTTGCTCGAGCGCACCTTCCGTGTTTTATAAATACGTCGTCGTGCCCAACATTTGACAGTCTTGTAAATGTAATAAAGACAGTAGCTTTCCATAAAACTTCGAAGCTCGATAGTGTTTTATTTCAAAAATTGACATTTGTCTTGAAAGCGAAGATTGTAACTGAATTTATACATTCACTTCGTTTTTGTCAGTGTTATAAACAAATGCCTCTGCAATAAACTAAACTGCCAGTATACTTGTCGTAACTTCACTCCGAAGTCTGATAATGATCGTACTGATGTTTTGTTGTGTCGTTACTTTGAAATGTAACCTTTCTTGTTGACATTTTATATGCCGTTTTATTTTAAATGTGCTGTTACTCGCTATGCTGTTAGGTGAGAGTTACATCTTATTTTTGATACCTATTCCATCTGTCAATTTATCTAATAATAGTTTAGATTTTATTAAAACTTTTCATTTTACCACGCTACATTTTGTCATGCTATTATCATAAGTTGTTTTTCTGTAATTTTTCACTTTTTCACTATCAAACTTGTTGATCTTTGACAGGTTGATAAATATCCGAACAGGCTATAAAATCCACTGACACTGGTTTTACCGTAAGTTATATCGATTGTTTAAGATTGTTTCGTTTGACAGCACCTCTGCAGTTTTATTTTACGTTATTATCACTCGAAGCCAAGTCTTTTAAAAATAAATACTTTTTACTGCCGAATTTTGACAGCTTGAAAATAAATGAACGCGCAGTAAACGTCAACGGTAGTTTGCGTGCAAACTTTTTGGGTATTGATGATGTTTTATGAAATCGATACATTTGCAGATTTTATTCAGTTGCAACACGATTATGTCACGAGGACATCGTTCGGTGTGGCTTCCGTGAGCTATAAATACAATGCGTGTCAAACTTTTGACAGGCTTGTAAATAAATGGATGCGCATGCGACTCGCCTGCGACCAACACAACAGTGTTGGTTTAAGCTTTACTTGGAAGCTCTGTATTATGTATACGTAACTGAATCAATTACAATCTTAGTATTTAAAGACACTTCAAATATAAAAGTATTTCTTGAATAAAAAAATAAATAAAGTGATGGCAAGGAATATTTCTACTGACTAACCGTATTAGTAGCTAAAGCTGCTTAAGTGTGGACAGTCTTACAATGTGTCACGATATTTTAAGCTTCAAAGGGGTGTTAGATACGCGTCCTCCTAAATGGTTTCCTCTACTAGTTTTTATTCTTATTTGTTTGATCTAAATCTATAAAATATAGTCAAAATTAGATATCAATATTATGCACACTTCGCTGTGTTAGTCTTTAGCATAATGCTATATGTATAGTTGAGGATTTTTGTAAGCCTGTGTAATAGGAGCTAAAGTATGAAATTGCCGATTTTTTTCTCACAAACAGAGGCTTCCATATCTTATGATGATATGATGATAAAGATGCTTTAGGTACTTGTTATTATTTCGAATTATGATCTTGACGGCCCACTATCAGCAAAAAAATATTTCCTATTTTCTTTCCTGTACTTACGTTAAAAAAGTATCTTAAAAGTTACTTCTTTTTTGTTAGCAGAAATGACCACTTAATTCGTTGTTACTTAGCCGATACTTATTTTTTTCACTTAAAACTTGTGGCAATAGTTAGCTGATTGTTTAAATATCTGTGCATTAAAGTTTTAAAACGTTAGCGTTCACGGTTGTTTAATAAATTAAGACAATGTTAGTATGGAAAATGCAAATTCTTTAAAATTCTCTATTAAAAAGAGCAATTTCATGCTTAAACCCTAATAATTTATCAGGGTAAAATACTTTTTAATTTTTAATGACAATAGTATGAAATAAATAATTAACTGTGAATTAGTATACAGGCAAACTCATTTGATAAAACCTGTGGGAGGAGGTGATTGCACAAATTGACTAATAAATTCTCTCAAGTCCCAGAGCTGAACACTAACGTTTAATTTTGTAATTTCAAGTTAAAGGCGTCAAATTGATACACAATAGGTACTAAAGCATAAACTGCACTAGTGAAATAATTGTAAATAGTAAAGTTGTTTGAGGTCAGTAATAAACTTTAACATTATGCGTAAACAATAGATTCTGAACTGTGTTGACGCCAGCTCCAAGTTATTTCTTAAAGTACACTTTCGCTAGACATACTTATATCGTGACAGAAAGTATTTTACAATTCAAATACATCTCCAAGACAATGTCTACTTCTAAACATTTGCATTTGTACTCCGTCGAATGCAAATTCATGACACTTTTTCCATCTAATAGATTTAAAGAGGTACTAATCGCTACATAAATGCATAACTTGTGTACATGGCATCATTTGTATTATGTATATTTGTGTATAAATATTAACGAATAATGCCCTCCCACTGCCTATTCTCATTGTTTCAATGGAGGTACTATTTCATTTCAATATAATCGTTCCTTCACCACCCACGCTTACGATTAACACTGCAATCGTTCAATTGAAATTGATGGTTCGAAAATTATTTGTAATTTACATACGGTGGTAAAGCATTTGATTTAGAAATCCTAGTAATTGCCATACTTTCGTACGACATTTACAATTCTTAAGCTAAATTCACGTTTTATTAACATTGCTAAGAAAGCTTTATTATCATACCTGTATCATCAATTTACCTTTCGATAGATTTTGCTTATAAACTTATGGAAAGCCAATTTTAATCTACAAAGTAACTCTCTGCTATTAAGGTCGTACAACAAGAAGAACTCCATATTGTGTTCGTTAGACCTTCAGAGCCTGATTGCTTTTAGTTGGATTAGTCTCAGCAGACAGTACCAAACCGAAAATACCTTCCTTTTGTGTATGAAATCTTTTCAATAAGACTACCTAGAATCAATTTCTATTTACACGCACACCAGCAAAATCTTTTTGTTATGACCGGATTTGATAGACCATAAGGAGAAGTCGAGGATTTACTAATGCAGTAAGTACTGGGTTCTCAAAGAGAGAAATAATTAAACAGAGACTTAAATACGCTCGCATAATACTTACAATGATTGTATGATTTAGTCGTCGTAACGGCATCTAAAGATTTACAAAAAAAAATAGTACTTTTAGGAAACAAATATTGATCCAGATCATTTCTCAGGCGAAAAGATATTTACAAGACTGATATCATGTAGGTACGTGCAGTTGCGAAAACGGTTAACCAGTTAAAAAAACCTCTTAATGCTAAATATTATCATCCATAGAAGTTTGATTTCATTTTCTCTCAAAGTTCTCCGTACCAGTCGAAACGAGAAAAGTCGTAAAGCCCTTACAGCGTTTACCTTTTTGCAGACTTTAGTATTGTCCTAGTCTAGTGATGAGAAATAGTAATTAATTTACCAATTCCATTTACTGTCACTATACACAATAAGCTGTCTGTACAACGACTTTTTGGAATGAACTATATTTTTAAACTTTTTACTTAACTTTGATAAGTATAGCAGACTTTCTCTCTGTTCGAATATCTTTTCCTGTGCACGCGTAGTACTAGGTTATTCTAGTAGATTGTATTGTATAGTGACTAGTGTAGTGACCCAGTCGCGTCGAGTAGGCGGTGGCGCCGGTCGCTAGCGTAAATATTACTAAGAAAGACTACACGCAAATCGGTAGATTTTCCTAGTATCCCATCTACTATGAGATGGATTGATGTGATGACAGATACTTCTTTTGTTTTAAAAGTTTCTAAAAAAAACATTGTTTATAATTTATTTACCGTTATGCTACGGTTAACGTAAACGTTAATGGTAATGTCCAACTACGCGTTAGCTAAGGCATAATTATATTCTTAGCACTGTCATTTGTAAATTAACACGTTAAAGTGTTGGCCACGCCTAGATTAACGTGTTAGGCTGCACGTTAAGACGCAAGTGGAGCAGTAGGATTTGAAATAATATTAATGAATCGTCAATTACTAGCGTTTTGTAAGAACTCTTTTTTTTTATTCAAAATAAAAACAATTCCAACGTCTTAATGAAATATCACTGGCAGTTGTTTCAACTGTTCATTCACTAGCTGTTGTGCCAATTTAAACTCTAACTCTGTACGATAGTTGATTTTAATCTGTGAAGGGCGTCAAAGACCTCTGTGAATTATTAGTGGCTATATTTTATTGTCTCACTGCCCTCAAAACTACGCGGAAAAGTTAAGAATTCCGACTACATAGTTAAAACTGATAATTTTCAACGAATTAATGCTTTGGCTAGGATTATTTTGTTTTATAACAATCATTAAAGTTTTCTTAGTTTATTTGAAAACTAAATTTGGCAGACCCTCGTATCAATAGACGAATAAGTAATGATTTGAATAAAACTTGCAATTTTCAAATGCCTCTAATATTATATCCACATGCAATTTATAGTATAAATTAATCTTAAATTGCATTTAACAATAATTATACTATAAATTGTATGTAAATATAATATTATAAGCATTTGAAAATTGCAAGTTTTACTCAAATCATTACGTCTTGTTTGTTTATAGATAAGAGGGTAATTCACCTTCAGTAGACCTGAAAACAAGGAGGACTCTTGAAAAAAGGAAATGAATGACACAAAAGCGTTGCCCGGAAATCTTCAAAATAGAATAACAGTTCCACTTCCTCGGGTAGACTGAAAAAGCATCTGCTGACGAACAGTTACAAAAAAAGTGTTATGAAAACAAATGAGTGTGATCCACTGAAAATGTTTTAAGTAGTGAATTTTTACTTCAATGTCTATTAGTGCCAATATGATACCCACTTGTATAAGGGCTCCTCGCTCCATCCAAGGATCGACTGATGACGTCACACGGCAAACCCGCTCCATTCTTCAGGTAACCTATTTCTTGTATTTATCGGGTTAAGGCTAATCAATTTAACGATTAATCAATGAATGTTTATCTACTGTAACACGTATTTGTTTGTACATAACCTTACTAACCTCATTCTTAAATCCACTGGAATGTAAACAATGTTGTAATACAAAGATGCAACATGAAAACAGTCTGGTTGCGTTCACCATAATTGTAAACAAGTAACACAGTGTGTTCCAGGAACTGTAAACATTGCAGTTTACACTTGTTGTGATCCGTATAAACAGGGCGTTATTTGTAATTCATTTAAAACCTCTCGTGGGGTTGATCAGACCATCAAACTGAACAACTTTCAATATGGGACCAACCTTGAAATCGCGAAAAAATCTGCTGTTTTATACATTTCGATGGAGTACGCATTGGACCTATAATGAAAGGTGCTCAGTTTGATGGTGTGGTCAACCTCACATGAGGTTTTTAATGAATTAAAAGTAACCCTGTATTTATTAAACAATAATAAATAACTACAATACTTTTTAATTTCAGTTTTTAACTAATAATTCGATTCTTAGCTTTGACGACATTTACGTTACATCACCCGCGCACCTTGTGCAGCGTTATAAAAAAATATGTAATTTCAAAATAATGCATTCTCCGTAGTAGGTACTTGGGATGTGTACAAAATTAAAAACACAATACTTAAGTTTTCAACTTTAATACACTCTTAAAACAGAGTCATAGCTTTGACGAGTTCTACAGCTACAAATCGCCCGCCCTAATCTCAGCCGTGTGTTATCAAAATTTTAAATATTTAATCTCCGTAGTACTAGGGACGGATACAAAAGTCCCTGAAACAAAGTATATTTAGGACACTTTACACCGACTCTTAGCTTTGACGATTTCTAGAGTTACAAAACCCCGCCCGCCCTGCGCTCCGCCCTGCGTTATTAAAAGCGCGACCTCGTTTCACTTCCGTGGCCAGTTCTAAACACCTAGCACCACGTTTGACGACCGACCATTGACGGATATGCACATTTCCACTCAGGGAATATTGTATGTACTGGAATCCTGGAATAAAACACAAAATTTTCCTTCTATTATGATATTTTATTTAAGTACATATTTTAAGACAGAAAAACTAAGATTCATATATTTTAGTAGCAGATAAAAAACTTCTTCTTTAATTTGCTACAAAAAAAAATGAATATCAATGTTAATAAAAAAACATTGCACCGTATTTTTCATGTCATTTTAACATTTTCACTCTGTTAATATAGCAACACTTTTGCTGTCTTATTCAGAGTGCGTTCGTTAAACTAGGGCCAAAGTACCGCCATTTTAACGCAAATCGTATTCAGAGTGACAGTTTAAACGTTTAGTCCCACCGTTTAAGGATCAAAAGGTGCATTGTGATTGGTTTACAAGCATTAAACCAGGTTTTGTTAGAACAGTCTTGCACCCCAGTTTTGTGAAACATCTCTGAATAAGACAGTTGAAGAATAAATACGACTGTGCGGCCGAAATACTCATCTCTATTTGTTAATAAAGATCAAATTACTCTAGAATGAAACCCGACAGAGGTCAGACTTGCAAATTTTAGGTCACCCGTTGAGCGTGGCTAATCATTTGAATGACCAATTGCTCCAATATTTTAATGACACCTTCAACCAATACATCCTTTTCAGTTAATGCCTTAAGCAATGAGGTTTTATTGCCTCAAGGCGAACAATGAAGAATTTTGGCAAGATAATTAAGATTGATTAGTACTAAGTTCTTTAAAACTTTTTTCTGAAAGGTTTTTGCGAGTTCTTTTAATTTAAAAGAAGATAAATCAGACATGTTTTGTATTTGGTATTTTTATGTGATGGGTGTGATCTGTAAAAGTATGTACTATTTACCTCATGAGTCATGTTTCAACCAATTTTTTGCGGCCACTCAGAAAAGGATGTTTATAAAACGCAGAAATTTATTTAGCTATAAATTTCACGAAGATCTGACTCAAAAATTCAAACAACAGCATACGTACGTTATATGAAAATTGTAATTCCATGTACACATTCTGGAAATACCTACTATGAGTAATTTTTTACGGTCAAGTTTTTTCTTTAGAAGCTTTTTCTATTTTCTATAGATTTTTTTTTACGTGAGTGTTTGAAATATTAGATTAGTTTATGGTAGCGCTTCAAAAATTTCTACAGAAAATAGACATAAAAACTTCCTTCAAAAATAAGACTCGAAAAAAACTTACGAGATAGATTTTCGAGATAAATTAAAAGTTGTGCGTGTAACGAAATAAATTATTATCATATCATTAATTAAATTCCTTCCTAAATGTTGACTTGGAAGATAATTCTTTTAGCATTAAGTTCGTCTTTTGTGCAATAATGTACACATTGTTCAAAAAATGAATAATTTTTAAATATGAGGTTTTAGCATTCACAATGCTATTTTTATAGAATAAGCACTTAATAATATACTTCCAAATGAGCTACCGAGTTGACTCGGTATCTCAGTTTGAAGAGCCTTGGACTGGACTTACAAAGGAGACAGGTTTGATTCCCGCTTGAGATAATGATCTGGGTGCAAGTCGATTTTTTTCTAGCATATTATTTAGTATTGTAAGTATAAAATGAATAAACAAAATTAAAACAGCTAATAACGGCTTTCATGACGTATCACACAATAACCCAGCCTCACTCCGCTGATTTGTTTGTTATGGTTGGGCTCTGGCTGCCAAACTTTCGGGCACATTGTAAACGTAAATTGCGTTTGGTGAGCAAATACACGACGCTTGTTACGAAACTGTTGTTGCACCGCGGCGGCCATGCGTCGGCTTAATTAATTATTTGCGGGAAAAGGGGTTCCCTTCATGTCGGCTCTGGGACTATTTGAATGTACCACCGTAGATTTGTTATTGTTTGTTTTTCTATTGGATTGTTTCGGCCATTAATTTCCTAAATTAACTCCCACTATATCAAGTCCTTCAAGCCCCGGAAAATGAGTTACAATAGATTTTCCATTGTTGTGCGGCACGATTGGGCATGCTCAGGCGCTGAAGGTGCTATATATAAATATAGGTTTATTGAATGTTTCACGTTTAAATTATCAATGCGAAATGATCCATGACCCTATCCAACGATTATGGAGCACTTTTTCCACCCTTAAAAAAATATTCAATAAAAATCCCATAAAAAACTATCAATAAGGCGGTCATCGCATTCAATGTAGCATAAAGGCCGATAAAAATGTCCGGTTAGATGGATTTATTACCATCCAATAGTATTCGGGGCCGATTTGAATAAACTGCCGTGAGATACAAGATAAAGGACGAATTGAGACATGTTATCGGAGGGCCTATTATAAAAAAGAATCGCGATAATTGTAAGTAGGTTGTTAATATCACGCAAGGATATGACAAACATCGTCCGACTAGGTATCTCGATTATATTTATGTAATAAGCCCTCCGTTGCCTATAGAACCTTCCTACGTCGCGGTCATTTTATTAAGTTATTCGATTATCTGATAAAATCTTCGTCCTGCTATGAATGAATAATCGAATGTTTGGGGAATGAGGATTTAATTCTTGAACTTGTTTGTTATTATTGTGTTTATTTGTTTGTTATTTGCCTAGCTATAAGTAGACTTTTGAAAAATGTAAAAATAAGTCACTGTTCTTGTATGATGAAACCTTTTTTAAATAAGTTAGGAATTAACACACGTATTATGTTGTGACGTTCAATTATGAAAATTTAAAAGTTGTCTATCAATGCTGTGGGATCAGGGAAAAAGGAGACAAGTCAATAAATTAGCACATTATTAATATTTTGAACAAATATAAAAAAAATCTTTTTTAAATTTATTAACTATAGGTTGGTACTTAATATTTATATAGTCAACTAGCTTCCGCCCGCGACTTCGTCCGCGTGGATATTAGAGAAAATCCTTAGGGAACCTTCAACCAGGATCCGACCAACCGTTTTATACGCGATTACGCGGGTCCCCACCAAGCGCGCTGCCTCGCGAGGCAAAACATTTGCGACGTAAGACAGGCCTCGCACGAGGCTGCGCGCTTGGTGGGGACCCGCGTAATCGCGTATAAAACGGTTGGTCGGATCCTGGTTGAAGGTTCCCTAAGGATTTTCTCTAATATCCACGCGGACGAAGTCGCGGGCGGAAGCTAGTTTATTACAATAATCAGAATTAGGTCCAGAGATATTAAGAGTATCACGTTCCCGTTTCTTTACTCTTTCCCGTTTCCGTCCCCGCTCCCGTTCCCGTTCCTGTTCCCGTGTCCGTCCCCGTCCCCTTGGGCTGAATCATGTCCACCGTGTTGGACTTCAAAACAAATGTCATTTTCGCATTCCTCATCCCATAAAACCTCAAGAACGACATCCACATCGGCTTTCATGTTTACTTACCCCATTTACCCCCTAACGGATGATTTTCAAAATAAGAAAATATGTGTTTGCCTATTTATTTTTAGACATGCTCCTACGAATTTTTAAGCTGTAAACTATGTAATGTCTATTTTATATTATTTTTCCATATATAATTTGTACCCCATTTTCACCCCTTTAGCGGTTAAATTGGACTTCAAAATTAATGTCATTTTCGCAATCACCATCCCATAAAACCTCAAGAACGACATCCATATCGATTTCTACGTTTACTTAGCCCATTTACCCCCTAAGGGGTTGATTTTCAAAACCACAAAATATATGTTTGCCTATTTATTTTAAGACATGCTCCTACGAAGTTTTAAGTTGTAATGTCTATTTTATATTGTTTTCAATACCAAATTTAAATCCAATTTTCACCCCTTTAGGGGTTAAATCATGTCGACCGTGTTGGACTTCAAAATAAATGTCATTTTCGCAATCTTCATCCCAGAAAACCCCAATAACGACATCCATATCGATTTTTAGGTTTATTTACCCCATTGCACCCCCATTTCATCACCATGGGGGTTGAAATTATACCAATACAATATGCGTTGCGTTAGATTTCCATCCATAAGCCTAAATTACAAATCTAGCGATTTCTACTTCAAAAATGAAGGATCTAAACACAACTTCATCCCCCTTTTAGAATTTTGAAAAACGCTGAGACACGTATTTATTTATTTTCAATCATCAGCCTAAACACAAAATTTGAAGATCCTAGCTTCAAAACTGAGGGACTTTCATACAAACTTTCATCCCTTATTTCATCCCCTTAGGGATGGAATTTTCAAAAATCCTTCCTTAGTGGATGCCTACACTGTATAAAGTATCTGTGTGCAAAATTTAAAGTCTCTAGGTTCAGCGGTTTGGGCTGTGCGTTGATATCTCACTCAGTCAGGACTTTGAATTTTATATATATAGATAGATTATCCGTCCATACTATAAGGCATGTTGTGGCCGCCTTCAATAGAATTTTTCATTCTCTATGTTATAACGTAAATATCTACTATGTAAGACTCAATGTAATTTTCTCTGGCGGTCCTAATAAATAATAAAATAAAATAAAATAAAACTAATCTCCTTTTTCCTTGTCACCACAACAGTATATAGTGTCAAGGAAAAAGGAGTTGAGTCAAAATATTGGCCCATTATATTAATTAGTTCAAAACATTAGCTTTGAACAAATATTTTCAAAAAATCATTTTTATTGTCTCATCTCCTTTTTCCTTGACACCACAGTGGGCATGTGGTACCTACTAAGCAGAAATACATAACATCTTTCTATTTTCATGTTTGAGGTTGAAAAATTACAAATTTATGAAATGAAAGATATATTCTTCAAATAATTGACTCATAATTTCTGTTCTAATTTTTCGTCTTCAAATTAAATTAAAAATAAACTTTCATGTAAATACTACGTACCCATCTAGCTTACACACCAAGTATACCTACTTACCACAAAACCATTATCGCCCATCAGCAGGGACTTCTAAATCCATTAGTGCGAGACGTCTCCCATCACACGCAGCATATAGGTTGGCGACGGACAGACGCCGACCGGTTGCTCCCATTCCCTTGCAAATCGACTGGTGTGACTTAATCCTTTTAAGAATTCACTACTCTAGGACATATGAAAATTCCAATTAAGACGATGCACAATGTGTTTTAATAGAGGTATGGTATGGTCACGAGGTCGACTTGCAGATTGCTGCGTGGTGAATCAGCTGGTTTATGACTTTTGTGCTTTCGAGATCCTCTTGATTGCTCGTGCGTCTTTATGAATGAAGAATGAACATCTAACTTTAAACTATGAATACAAGTAATGTTTTGGTTTTTAACAAATTATACTGAAGCATATTGATAAGCATTCCCATATATTTCCACGGCCAATTGTCTAGGTTACAAATGTTAGTTCAACCATTTACTTGTACGCGTACTTGTAATACTACTTAATACATATTTCTTTGAAATAAAAAGCCTATCGATATTTTTATAGGTACTTAAATCATTGAATGTACTGATTTAACAAAAAAATATTTTATAGTAATAAAAACAATGCTTTTAGCATTGTTTTATTTTGTTATTATCATGTGTATCGTGTCTTCAAAGCTATGGTCATATAAATCTTAAGTTTGTCTATGAATGTTATAGTGTTGTCAGAATATGCCTTCAAAGTCAAAATGGCTTTATTCAAATAAATTTAATAATTAAGCGCTTTTCGTGGTCTATATTTTCCACCTTTTTAACTGACGCTGACGAGAGCAAGAAACTTATCAGCTTTAACAGAAATAATATTTTACAAATTTAAATATAAAAACTTTACTAGCAGTTGACAATACTCGTCTGTACAAATCTATCTCTTACGTACTTTCAATGTAACTTTTGTGTAACATTGTTACATTGCCATAATTTTAAAGACTTCTTTGACAGCTCTTCCCGTTAAATATAACTTCGACAGTGCAGTGTTTTGTCACAGCAGTAACAGAGTAAAATATTAAATATTTGTATCAAGACAGTCACCATTGTAATCATCATACTAATGTATCTTATACACACATGTTACACAATCGACAAAAAATAAATTAATTAATGTGTGAATTGTTATTACAAATTATTAAACCGGCGCTGATCACACGGTAAAAAAAAACTCGGAGAGTACCATTTGTTGTATCGATTATGAACATCATTAATATTTGAAATGTAGCAAAAACTATAAAACTATTGTTCATAAATCATACATCACGAGGGAGTTGCGAGTTACGACCATTGTGTTCATTCAGAAAATTGTTGTCTGTCAATCAAAGACCAACAGACTTTCAATCTTATTCTTGCGATACATTGTAGCGAATATCTACTTCGATCGTGTAACTATAGCCTTAAAGATCATTTGGGATTGCCGATTTCGGTCGCCAATTGTCCATAGTATACGCAATTCATCTTAATTTGTCGGCCTTCACCTTATTCCAGCCGTTGTGGTTAGCGTTGCCTGAATAAATAAAATTCTTGTGGTGAATACGTTTTCCTGTCATGAACTATAACGGTCTGTATCAAAATCAATGTCAATTTACAATAATGTTATGAAACTGTCATTATGGCGATTGGTTCTATGTGACATTGTAAACGGCAAGAATCTTATATTCATCTTAATATATAAAATCGTAAACTGAATGACTGACTGATCTATCAACGCACAGCCCAAACCGCTGGACCTAGAGACTTGAAATTTTGCACACAGATACCATATACAGTGAAGGTATCCACTAAGGAAGGATTTTTGAAAATTCCATCCCTACCTAAGGGGGTGAAATAAGGGATGAAAGTTTGTATGAAAGTTCCTCATTTTTGTAGCTAGGATCTTCAAATTTTGTATTTAGGCTGACAATTGAAAATTAATAAATACGGGTCTCAGCGTTTTTCAAAATTCTACCCCCCAAGGAGTGAAAAGGGGGATGAAGTTGTGAATTGAAGAAAATCCTTCATTTTCGAAGTAAAAATCGCTAAATTTATAATTTAGGCTTATGGATGGAAATCTAACTCAACGTATATTGTTTTTGTTAGGATTTCAACCCCAAAGGGGATGAAATGGGGGTGAAAAGGGGTAAAAAAACCTAAAAATAGACATGGATGTCGTTATCGGGGTTTTGTGGGATGGCGATTGCAAAAATGACATTTATTTTGAAGTCTAACACGGTGGACATGATTTAACCCCTAAAGGGGTAAAAATGGGGTTCAAATTTTTTATGGAAAAATAATATAAAATAGAAATTACAACTTTAAACTTAGCAGGAGCACATCTAAAAATAAATAGGCAAATATTTATTTTTTAATTATGAAAATCTACCCCTTAGGGAGTAAATGGGGTGTGAGTAAACATAAAAATCGATATGGATGACGTTCTTGAGGTTTTATGGGATGGTGATTGCGAAAATGAGATTTATTTTGAAGTCCAACGCGGTGGACATGACACATCATGGACCTGGATGGGAATTAAACGGGAACGGGAACGGGAACGGGAACGGGAACGGGAACGGGAACGGGAACGGGAACGGGAACGGGAACGGGAACGGGAACGGGAACGGGAACGGGAACGGGAACGGGAACGGGAACGGGAACGGGAACGGGAACGGGAACGGGAACGGGAACGGGAACGGGAACGGGAACGGGAACGGGAACGGGAACGGGAACGGGAACGGGAACGGGAACGGGAACGGGAACGGGAACGGGAACGGGAACGGGAACGGGAACGGGAACGGGAACGGGAACGGGAACGGGAACGGGAACGGGAACGGGAACGGGAACGGGAACGGGAACGGGAACGGGAACGGGAACGGGAACGGGAACGGGAACGGGAACGGGAACGGGAACGGGAACGGGAACGGGAACGGGAACGGGAACGGGAACGGGAACGGGAACGGGAACGGGAACGGGAACGGGAACGGGAACGGGAACGGGAACGGGAACGGGAACGGGAACGGGAACGGGAACGGGAACGGGAACGGGAACGGGAACGGGAACGGGAACGGGAACGGGAACGGGAACGGGAACGGGAACGGGAACGGGAACGGGAACGGGAACGGGAACGGGAACGGGAACGGGAACGGGAACGGGAACGGGAACGGGAACGGGAACGGGAACGGGAACGGGAACGGGAACGGGAACGGGAACGGGAACGGGAACGGGAACGGGAACGGGAACGGGAACGGGTAAAGAAACGGGAACGGGATACTAATATCTCTGGACCCAATTTTAATTATTGTAATAAACTAGCTTCTACCCGCGACTTCGTCCGCGTGGATATTAGAGAAAATCTTTAGGGAACCTTCAACCAGGATCCGGTCAGCCGTTTTTACGCGATCAGGCGGGTCCCCACCAAGCGAGCAGCCTCGTGCGAGGCCCGCCACACGCGGCAAACGTCTTTAACGTCTTGCCTCGCAAGGCAGCGCGCTTGGTGGGGACCCGCCTAATCGCGTTAAAACGGCTGACCGGATCCTGGTTGAAGGTTCCCTAAAGATTTTCTCTAATATCCACGCCGACGAAGTCGCGGGCAGAAGCTAGTATTCTAATAAGATTCTTGGTAAACGGTCACCCTAAACTCCATAATGCGTATCTAACTGTCATTGCATTTCATTTGTCTTTGTACAGAGAAACCGAACCAATGCTTAATTTTTGTAGTAATAAATTGTGATTAGAAAATGTGTTTGGTTCATAACATTTTGTTTTTCTTATTTAATTTTATTAGGTGTAACTTCAATAAAAATTGCCTGAACAACAGATTTTTAAACCAGAAAAATGGTATACTTACCTACTTAATTATTTTTCTAGTGCAATTTCAGAGTTGATTACTTACTTATTTAAAATAAAATTTAAATTTAAAACATTGCAATTGAGGACACCTACAAAATAAGCAAAAATATGTAAAGTTGTAATAGTAAAATTCGACCTACGTTATGAACTTTTCTTTTATTTAGCAAAAATATACGTAAAGTTGTACTTCGGCCTACTTATAAACTCTTTTTCATCCCTTCTATTCGAAAAAGGACGCATTGTTCCTATATAAGTGGGACCAAAATAGCTCTTTTCTGGTAAGAACTTTTTAGTGGGAGGAAAAGAGATTTGAATTTAGAACATGTATCTTTCAAAGAATTCGAACGCCGCCGCCGGCTGGTATGTATTGACTGGCTGTATAGACGGCGCGATAACCCGTGCAAACTGAAAAAAAAACATAAGCGCGCGAATTAAGTCTGTGTTCTTGTAATTAGTACATACTTACGTACTTAGTACAATAACTTTTGAAAATTGCGCTAGTGTATCAAACGTAACTATAACTTTGTAATTATTTTTACTTTTCACGTGTCTTTTTTAAATAAAGAACATTTTCATTAATTACATAAACACAGTCTCCTATTTATTTTCTCATAGAAAGGGGATGAAAAGTAGAGTATATGACTCGGGCGCAAAATATTTTTGGCGAGGGCGACATACTTTGAATCCCTCGCTACGTTCAGGATTCTACTGAAGAATCCCTCGCTACGCTCGGGATTCTACTCTAGAATCCCTCACTTCGCTCTGGATTCAAAAAAGCGCCCTCGCCGCAAAAATATTATTTTGCTCCCTTGTAATACAATCTACTATTCCATATAACCAATTGAAAGTAAGCAAAGAGGTTTTAACCTATCTTCCTTCTTGTCCACAGATCTACACAGACTGGGCCAACCACTACCTGGAGCGGGCTCGCTCGCGGCGCCGGGCGGGCGTCTCGGGCGGGGGGCTGGCGCGGGACTGCGCCGACGGGCTGCTCCTGGCTGACGTGCTGGAGGGTGTCACCGGCCTTAAGGTCCCGAGGGCGCACCGTAAGCCACGCAACCCGCAACAAATGGTAAGTCGTCTTTAAGCCTGATTCACACATATCAGTGAAGCCACAGTTTTGTCACGTCCGTTCCGTGTCGGGACGAGACAGTCTCTCAGTGTCGGAGATCGCGTGTTCATAGAGAATGTATGAAAGAATAATTTTATTATCACGGTGGCGGTACTGTGACTTCACTGAAATGTGTGTATCAGGCTTTATGGTTCAATGTAGCCACTTCGTAGCACATTTTTTGTAAATAACTTTATGTGTAGGTACCTACTTAGCAAGCAAGTAAAATTAAAAATTAGAAATGTCCTTAGGAAAGCACCTTAGGAGTCTCATATTAGATGTCACTCATGTGGTACCAAAATAGGCAGTTTCATCAAAAACATATTCAGTCCATAACTAAGACGAAAAGCTTTTCCTTTTAAGTATCAATTTTATTAACCATAAACAGTTAAATACACATTTAAATAAAAAATTCAATCAAATTCAAACTTAACAAAACCCTCAAAACTAATTTATACTCTACAATGAAGGTCGTTACGGCTGACTTATAAATTAAACTTCCCGCACCTCTTAAAATTAAAGCATCATTAAATCATCAATAAGCAATAAAATCAATCTTCAGGTCGATACTAAACCAAATATCCGGCGCATTCTGTTTATTATTGAACAACCAAAAATGAAAGCGGCACAGGAATATTTTGATTGCCCGAAATAGCTATCGGCGCATCTTTCGAGGCAGGTAACTCCTCACGTTTTCAACGCCATCTAGGGGACGGCGAGTAAAAGTCGAGAAATTGGGTCACCTAAATGCCTAGCTTAGGCTGTAGCAAATTAAGGAATAAATATTATAAAATAATAATAATTTGGGTCTTTGATCGTAAATTTGGGTAAGTAAAGTACATAGACAAATTAACTGAAAACGGAAATAGCCATTTCACAGTTATTTTCTTTCAAACAAAAATAAATAAAATATATGGCATCGATAGGTATAAAATGTTTCATTAATAAATTAACATCTAACTTCTAGCTAATGTCAAAATTCAAAACCTAACATTATTTCATAGTGCGAATTAATAATTGTAGATACAATTGAAAATATGGAGAAGTCGATACTTGCATGATGGAGCACGTGATTGTAACCCGATAACAATGCGGTGAGGGGACCAAGTACTGCAAACCACATCCGCCACCGAGGACACCTATTGCTTCTATTGCCATAAAATAGATTAACCTTTCCAAACGATTTTGAACTTTATTGACAAATGATAGGAGGCGCAGTGGTTTAGTGCCTGGCCATTCCCTAACTTTCTCAAGGGTCGGTCATGGGATGGGTGACATAAAATTTACTATCTCGAGCTCCTGCATGGGTGCATTTGCAGTCGTTAACATCCACCAGTCAGCATTGAGCCCGCGTGGTGAGTTATGGCCTATCTTCCTTAGGCCGTCCGCTGTCTTGAGCGGGTTCCCGCCGCGGGTATACGGCGCGGGAATATAGATTGCTGGTTTTTGACGGACAGATGCTTGCGCAGTGCATGAGTAAGCTCTAATCTATGTCGCCCCGCGCGCGTGTCCCGCTCAAGGCAGCGGAGGGCCTTATCCACTCATAAGGAAGGCCTGTGCCCCAGCAAAAATCATGCTCTAAAAAGTAAGAAACAAGAAAATATTCATAAAAAGGATAACCGTAGTCGCATGCCACTTTGTCCTAGACACGCACGGCACGGGCTGGAGGTGGCATGCGACTACGGTTATCCTTTTTATGAATATTTTCTTGTTTCTTACTTTTTAGAGCATGATTTTTCCGTAGTCGGGTTTTAGTTTTTAAACTTGTTTTTTATTTTAAATATTTTGGAGTTGTCAATAGGGTGAAAGCAAGCAAAGCCACGGGCAAAAGCTAACAATTTATATATTTTTGAAAAGTGCTCATTAAGCCCTTTCATTTGGTACCCAACACGGCATTATTAAAAAAAAATTTTTTTAGTTCATGTCTTTGACTCCTCTAGAGGGCGCCACATTCAATTTAATGTAACGTCATATTGCCTATGATCATTGGACAATTAAGACGCTTCTAACGATACCTCATTTGTCAAATTATAACAAGTAGTTTAGAAGTTATGAGGGAACAGATGAATTTACAAACATACATACATACAGGTCAAAATCATATACCCTCCGTTTTGGCTTCGCCGTAGTCGGGTAAATACACTTTGAACCCTTTGATACGGATGTGAAAAACAAAAGAATGGCTTTAAAAAAAGAAAAGCTATTGTATTGCACTCTAGTTCTAAGCGTATGTTAAATAGCATAATTGAAGCTAATTCAATCACGGTTCACCAAGTATTATTTATGGCACATAAAACTGTTCACCGATTTGTTACCAATTCGTTGGGTAGGCAGGTAGGTACTGATTTTGTTTCCCATGAAGTTGCTTTGACCACAGCATGGGTCCTAGAATGAGTCGTAAACTTGCCTGTGCGATAGGCTGACAGGTTGTTAAACATGAACCATAAGGCTCGATTAAGCTTAAGTTTTATTGACCAACTGTTTGTGATTGCGCATTACCCTTCGATAGGAAAATTTTATTGCATTATCGTTGAAAACTAATGAGGATCAGTAACGATTTTTTTTAATGGAAAGCTAATGCCACCAATGATTAACTGTGTAAAAAAATTTACGATATCTTTTAAACCTGAGAAGTTATAAGAGCTAAAACACTGATTTTTTGGGGGTCCCTATGACGTCATTGCGATGGACGCGAACCTTATGTAGTACGTGATAAAGCACATATTGCATTGAGCTTGGCATTTCCTTTAAACCCTTTTAACTCGATCATTTCTAAACGGATTTCAAAAATTCTTTCACTAGGTTTCATAGCTATCAAAATGTGTTTATATTATATCAATAAAACTATAGGATTCAACCCTGTTACTGATCCTCATTGAAAGCTTTACAAATCTATCAATAATATAAACAGAAATATTCAGAATCGCACTTTTTCCCATTAGTAAAAGTCAAATAAAATATGTCTAAAGTAAATAATTAAGTAAAGTCTGAGAATTGCTTTAGTTATGAAGTGGATTGATGCGCTGTTATGATTTGATTTAAAAGTATAAAAATATATAGTTATAAATCAAGATTATGCAGAGATTAGGTTCCTTCTCCTTCCTATTTGAAACGAATCGTTGTCATGCTGAATAGTAGAAAAACATTCTGAAAAACTTGCGCTTTTCCAAAGAAATCAATCAATGCATTTGCCGAGCGCTTACACTTCCTTGTACAATACCTACCTCCATTCCGGTTCCGATACTATACATTACAAATGTTTCTTTTATAATTTGAAGTAGCTACATTCCATAGCATTCATTTGTTATTAGTAGAAGTGGGCCTTTGTTGAGGGAAATGTGCCACTTGAAAAGCTCTTGGTAGCTTTTCGATTGTTCTATGCTGTTGAACTCGATTAATATAAGTTATGTTTGTTACACAAAACTTTTTGTTACATTTAATTCAAGCTTTTAATAGCTTATTGATAAACTAGTGGCTCCGTGAGCTGTAAAAAGTAGCTCAACTTGTATGTCTTTTAAAAACAAATAACACAATATAGATATTAGTTTTTTTAACCGACTTCACAAAAAGGAGGAGGTTCTCAATTCGATTGTATGTTTTTTTTTTATCGTTGTTCGCGCATATCTTCGTCATTCATGAACCGATTTTGATGATTCTTTTTTTGTTCGATTGAGTTTTCTTGCGAGATGGTCCCATTTAATTTTTTTTCAAATCGGTTCAGTAGTTTTCGAGAAATCCTGAAAATACTATGATTTTGCATCAACTAACTTGACGACTTTGTTATTTATGAACCGAATTAGATGTTTCTTTTTGTTGGAAAAGGGGTACTTTTAGTGTAGTCTTTTTAACCGACTTCAAAAAAAAAACGGTTCTCTCTCAGTTTGACCTGTATGAATGTATGTTTCTCCGCGAATATCTCACGTTTGGCTGAGCCGATTTTTCTACCAAATAATATACCTAATATAGAAGGTACTTACACTAAAAATGAAAAAATAAAAAATTGTTTTAAAAACAAAAAACCGACTTCAAAAACCTGCCTCTAAAAAGCAAGAAATAATATTCAAATCATTAGATACGCATTATCATTGTTATAATAACAACACGTCTATTGAAGTCGGGTGGGGCTTTTATAGAATAAAAAAAGGAAGTAGTACTCCAGCCCCACCCGACTTCAATAGACGTGTTGTTATTATAACAATGATAATGCGTATCTAATGATTTGAATATTATTTCTTGCTTTTTAGAGGCAGGTTTTTGAAGTCGGTTTTTTGTTTTTTAAAACAATTTTTCAACTAATGAGTATCATCTATACTGTGCAAATAATATACGCCGTCCTAGGTTCTGTCACAAAGTCACAACCTTATTTATTTTCAAGAATCTTATATTCATATTTATTTTCAAAGAATATTGATTGGCTATTAATATTTTGATTAATAAATTTTAAGTCTTTTAATACATTTTTTTTAAATGCTTTGTATTGTTAAAAAAAAGCATTTGTTACATTTTTGATATTTTTCCGAGACGGCTGTTTTTTACATAGGTACTCCGCCATTTGAAAAAAGAAAACTGGCTCGACTAATAAAAAATATATATTATTATCGAACCTGATTTCACGAGAATCATCCCTATGGACATTGGGAAAATCCCTTGAGAAACCTTGACCGGGATAAATGGATATAAACTATCTGTGTTCCAATTCCAAATTTCAACCAAATCCGTTCAGCCGTTTGCGTGATTGAGTAACAAACATCCAAAACTTTTAAATTTAAAAAAAAAAGTAGAATGTATTTTTTAAAGCACCATGATGATCGGGAACTGACATAAAAAGACAGAGCGATTTTATATACCGTGATACCAAACAGTCAGTTGTTCGGTAAGCCAAAAAAAAATAAACTGTGCTTTAAGCATTGGGGTCTTAACACTTTTTTAAAAGCAAATAATTACATTATAGGCAAAAAAATTAAGTTTACGAAAAAAACCTATATTTTTTTTTGTTTATTAAAGAAAATAGTAACAAAAATTCAATAGAAATTTTAAAAGTTTTAACGAGATAAGTTTTTATTCATTATCAAATAATAAAAACCGAAAAGTCATTAATCCTTTAATGTAAAAACACGCTTTCAAGTGGATAATTAGGGGTCTAAAAAGCCCTCCCAGGGTGATCTTTCATCACCTCGAAGGACGGTCGCAAAAAACTAAATAGTTTAAATATTTACGTTACTTTTGGGGTTCCGTTGGCAAACATTTATACACCTACATGTATTTATTACTAGAGATCGGATATTCGGATGGACATTTAGCTAAAGTTCAGATGTTGGGTATTATGAAAAGCAATTTTTTTTTCGAACAAATCCAAGGATTTTGAAATAAAATTAAGGATTCCGGGATCAAACAGTTTTACGTGAGATGTAATAAATAAACCCAATTTGACATAAATTCTAGTTGGCGTGTTCCAAATGTAATTGTTTGCTTTCCCTACTTTTACTGTCAGTGATTTTGGAAGAAGCAAGAACAATCTTATTTATTACGTTGTAACAAGGCCTATTAAACCTCATGGGAATATATACATTTTAAGAATTTTAAATATTTTAAGAAGCTGTTTCCATCTACAATGTTAGCAAATAACTGACTTTACGTAAATATGCATCCGATTATCCAATATCTAGTTATTACCCTCCAAATCAAAATGTATTTTAAAATCCATCGATATTATACCTTTAAACTTTATGATGATTGCAAGGTGATAACGTAGTTTAACACAAACCAAACTTTTGAAAGTTATTTATAACTTTCTCAATTTAACACAAACTCATCTTAAACTAAAATAGATAATTTCTTGTTTAGAACGTTCAGATAAACACTTAATTATCAATAGTATTAGAAAAGATGAATAAATAATGAAAAAATATTAGAAAATATCGACTCACCCGTAGCAACATCCCGTCTGAGTTGCTACGGGTGAGTAGATTTTTTCTAATATTTTTTCATTATTTATTCATCTTAATATAAAAATAGCATTGTGAATGCAAAAATCTAAAAAGTTTAAAAGTATTAGAAAACTTAGTTTAGACACTATGTAATTTTATTTATCGTACATAATTTTTAATAATGAAATATAGGTATGTTAAAGTAATACAAATAGTAACAATCAACAACATTTAACAATTATTTCTTGGCAACATATATAGGTAAAAAAGGGTTCAAATTTGGTGTACTTAAATGAGAATTCACTTCACATTTACACCAAATTCAAAACCCTTTTTTCTTCGTCTTCAATATAAAAATACACACATTTTAATTCGAAATACTGGCCGGTACCAAACTTGAGTCTCAGGAATAATGATCGATCTACCTACAAGAAGATTTTTCTATACCCTGTGCTTGAGTCGAACTCGCACTTGACTCATTTTTTGCAAAGCATCTGCAATAGATCGTTACCCCAGCTAACGCTTAGCTAAGATGACTGGATCTGACAAACAATCCGATTGTTTGCTTGTCTGACATGACAATGTGATTTATTATAGTGAATACAGTCCACTAGACAGTCTACTGGAAGTTGACCCTTATTCGGTACGAAATAAAGGCTTTAATTTGTAATTAGGTTATTTTAATACCCGGTCAGATTACTTCAAATGTTATCTCGTACCTACACTTGTTGAATCTGGTCATTAGTTTTTAAGTGCTTCTGTTTTATGCGTTATTAAGTTCTAACGTACTAACCTAGTTCTGAAATTTCATATTTATTTTCCTACTAACCCTTCCCGTTTGTAATTACGTCTTTTTATATCAGTAACACTAGTAACAGGATATTTATGTAGTTCATGATCTATTACTCAGTTATTTTATGAGTTACAAAAGAAAAACACAAAAGAAACGTTTGTTTAGCTACAGCATTACACAGAGTTTGATTTAATTGTGTATACAGCACTATTTCATTAATCTGATTTAATTGAACTGTAAAATGGTCATAACATAATCATAAATACGAGAGGTGTGAAAAGATTATATTTCTTTCAATATAAATTAAAAAAGAAGTAAGTGCACGATTGTCTTTATGATGTTTCAATATGGGATTGGGGCTCACCATAAAAGGTAAAACGACACTTACGTGAAATGCAACCTCGGGTCTTTAAATCTACATACGCGACATGCTTGCTTAATCGTTCGCCATGACCCACCCGAGTTCTGTAATCTCTTATCTGATCTTACAGGTCGCCAGTCACGGTTCATTGTGCTTTTACAATTTACTGTTTATAAAAGGCTTGTTTAAGACGAAACGCGGTAATTAGACTGCCCTCCCGCGATCGCACTTCTCGATCGATGTTTTTCTTGACACTTGATACCGTCTCGCGTAGTTCGTGGCCATTCATTCATTCGCGCGTACGCTCCTCTCAGTGACGGCTGCGTCGATCGACTCGATTATTCGGAACTTACGATGACGAATCGATTGTTTTTGAAATAACGACTCGAGATTCAATAGTGTTTTGTTTTTGATATTTGCGAATTATTGTGATTGTCAGTGTGGTGCACGTGGAGAAGTTACAAAAACTTTTCAGTGATTTTCATTTGTTTTCTTTTTTTTATCAAGTTTGAACTTTTTGTGTTTTATATACTCGGATAGACTTTAGCCTCTTGTAAGTATTATTTTAACTGCTTTCATTTCGTATGACTAGATACATGTTCTGTGTCAGTCATGTACTCCTGGTTCCGTTAATTTCGTGAACGTCGATGGCAGTCTCCATTTTTGGGACATGAAAGCAATGAAAGTGACAAATGATTGGGCTCCGCCTTTAGTTCTAAAAAAAAACAACAACTTCTTAACTACCTACTATTTTAAAGCGTGTTTTGAACTTATCAATAATGATTGTGGTTATCAATAAGTAAAATTGATTTTCGTTATCAATAAAATTGCAGTTGTTTTTGAAAACTGAACAATTTTATACAAATGTTTTTAAACTACCTTCTTTTTTACCTAACCTAACATTAACATTTGCGTTTTTTACATTTTAAATAGGCTTTGGTGATGTGACAAAAACTTCCTTAAAAAACAAAATTTTATATTCAGGAAAATTCGATTAAATCTCTGTAGATTCATAGCTATATTTAATTAAGTAATAATTTGACATTGCTTTACCAGATAAATTAATATTATTATTTTATAAACTCTTCATTTTATTTTATCACTCACTTATTACATTCAAAACAAATCCTAAACAAAAAAAAACACTCACTATATTTACAAAACACTTCTCATAAATCGTTAGAGACAGTGCAGCTGTAAAAATTATACCGAGAAATTAATTCGTTGGTGTCCTAAGCTGCGCAGGCGCCAGTCGTCGCCTTGAACTGTCAACCGCTAAAGAGTGGCAGATTTACTGGGATCTTGAACTTAAAGTGGCTTCACGTCAATCGGAAACAATGGGCGTAAATAGCACACTGATTTTATAGGTCAAACATCTTATAGTCATTCTTTAAATCTTTTTTTAATGCCTAAAATATCTCGCAGCCCATCCATTTTTGTGATAATTTATTTTACTGTATTTTTCAGTAATTGGAATGCGATTAAAAATAATGTATAAAAAATGCCATTATTGAAAAAAAAATGAAATTCTTTTCCATGATAATAAGCGGTTTTCAAAAGGCAGTTTAAGAAAAAAAAGTAGTACCTAAAAGACGGCTAGATGTCGTTGTTCAACTAAGTACGCAACTTCAGGCTCTCAAAAAAGCAAACTACTCCTCTTCAGGGAGTAGATTTTGCCAGTATCGAGTGTTATATACTCAGTGGTATACTCAGCTGCTAGGAAAAATTATAAAAAAACCTACCTAGTTGAATAACGCCATCTATCAACATAAAAATAGACTTAAATTCTCAGCTGTCAGAAAACCGCTCATTGTAGGAAAACAGTTTTCAAACTGCCTGATAGCATAATCAGACAAAATTAATAAAAATTTAACAATAACAACTTTGAGGAATCAATTAAGTTACTTTAATGTTTAAAAGTGCTGGGCTTCGGACCCACATGTTAATGCCTACAATAATTGCCAAAACCAGACGCCAAATGGGACGCACGCACTGATTGCTTCCAAGACATTTATCATTTCGGGGTTCCTTGAGCAATCAAATGATTTGATATCAATAAAACTTAACTTTACATAGTTAATTGTTTTAAAATGTAACTATAATTTATACATTACTAGCGACCGCCCGCGACTTCGTCCGCTTGGATATTGTTTTGTCTATTCCTCGAAAAAAGTTCCTTTTTTCGAGATGAATGGTCCTTATGTCTCTATGTCCTTTTCTGCACCCCTGATACTATGTATGCAAAATTTCATGCTGATCTGTTGAGTAGTTAAGACGTGAAAGCGTAATAAACAAACAAGCTAACGGACTTTCGCATTTATAATATTAGTAAGGATATTAGTAAAGATAAAATATACTTCATATAGACTAGAAAAAAAAGACTTTTCTACTTTTACTATGAGAACCAGATAGTATGTCAGAATCTGGGATATAATTTATTAGGTCTGTTCCTTAACATCTTCTTATTTTTTTTAGAAAACGGTACTAATAAATAAAGAAATTCTTATTTAAAATATTGTTAGCTGAATGTTTTAAGTCGTTTTTTTTTTAAATAGCAATCTTACCTTAACATCAACAAAAAATCGATTGCATATTATTATCATAGATCGCATATTATTATCATAGATCGCTTCTTATCAACATTAATTTGGAGCATTACAGACGGAACCCTTTGCATTGTGTTTTAAGCAAACTAGCTGCTTGTGTAAACAGGTCAACCACCAAAATTGGCGGCCATTAATTATGTAAATAAACGACGTATTATCTGTGATGATAGCGATCGTCGATCTTATCTGAAATGTCATTAATTTTGTTACTATTATAGATTACTGTCTATATGTTACAGGACGTGACAGGACTATTTAGTAATTAATTTATGCCTAATGTCAAAACTTTTGTTGTCAAAAGTGAATTGTTTGCTTTCATCCAATCGAAGCTTTCATCTAAGACTTTAATCTTTTTATTGTAACCCTCTACTGGACCGTAAAATGAATCACTTTATGATAGTTAGCTTATGTAATTGTAAGAATAATTTCCAGTAATTAACATTGACTAACTATGGATAAATGCTGACCTTATTTTTAACCATTGCTAATTATAACCTTTTAACGTGATCATTCATTATTCCAACAATTTCCTCATGGAATACCTACACCTATCCCAGAAAGCATGACTCAGCCGTTAAAAAGTAGATCTTACTCAACGGATTGCTCATAACAATCTCATTGTCAATAACTTGTTTTTGCTCAGTGCAATTAGAGGTCTGAGTTTCTGCGAAATTCATAGCGTACTCCAATGCATGACTGTAACCAACAAAAACTAATAATTTTCCTGGATTTTAAACCTAATCGCGAGAGAATAAGGTGCTTAGAACTTTGCATTACAGCTGTAAAGCTTAAGAGTACTACAAAAAGCTCTTTACAAACAATATAATACTTACTTACTACTACAACCGCTAGTAATATAATAAGTCTATGACTACAACCATAAAGTATGATTCCTGAAAGTAGTTGTGTTAGAATTTTGATTTGACATTGGGATAACTCTGTACACAAATTATGCATCTGCCGATTCGAGGAAAACCCTCAATTAATTCTCATGAATGACTACTGAAATTAACTTTGATATTATTATTAACTAAAGTGAAACAGTTTGTGATACGTCAAATTCGCCTAAAATAGTATACTGATATACTTGAATAGAATTTGATTATCAACATACCTACTTAAAGATGAAAATACATAAAATTAGAATATCGATCTCTCAGTACTTTATACCTAGGCAACATTTTGTAAGAAACTAAGTAGGTATTCGACAAAATAAATTCATTTGTCTTTTCTTTCTGCATGTTTTTTTTTACGGTTAACCACAATTGCATTATAAAAGCAATCAAAACCTCAAAGCCAACTTGGGATATAACAGTAAAAAATAAGGCTATATTGTAACACTTTACTTTATTTAAAATAAAATAATATTTAGAATTAAATTTTATGTAAAAAAATAAAATAGTTATAGTTAGCGTACTATAATAACTGAGTTTTGCTTCGAAATCCATTAAGTTATCTTTGTTCAACATAATGCTAGGTAGCAAAAAAATCTCTTTAGTATTTTTTTTCCACAGATTGTTACTCCATTACATTAAAACTTGTGCTAATATTTTAAGAAAGTAGACTTATGCCATTGCAATTTAGATATAAATCTTCACTCTTTTCTTATCTCCAATGTAATTTTCTTGACCAGTCGTACACAATGGCAGATCCTGGATGCAATTTTAGCTAAAAGAGACCTAGTTGTCGATTCCTGGCGTCGTTAGTGAGATCACGACGCGTCGGCGTCACGTCTCGGCGACAATTGTCACGTCCTATACGTAGGGTTGACACTTGAAGACTAGCTTCAATTTTTCGTAAAAAGCCAAGATTACTGAGACTATTTTAAGCTGAAATTTTCTATGACTCACCCTGACAAAAGACAGTGTACAAAAGAAAAGAGTTAAAGTGACTAGGTAAGTCATGCACCCTGAGGCAAGTGAGCTCATGGCACTTCGTAGAGAAATGTCACCAACTCAGTAATGCCATATCATTCACCATTTTTAAAAAGGTCAAGTTTGGAAAAGCCTAGCATTGTTTCGTATTAGTCATTCAAACACCATTCTTAATTCAATGGCACAATCTACCAAAAATCAGTTATCTCAAAAGTTGCCTGTACCCAAGTTCAATCCAAATTAATAATTAAGAAATTCGTAAAACCTGTTCTCAATTTTGATTTAAAACTGGAAGCTTATTTCTGTATAAATGTAGGAACACATATTTATTAACATCTGTGTTCAATAGAGGAAAGGATATCTCTGCTTCGTAACCTATTTAGCTTCCCTCAACAGTATTCTAAACTATTTATTTTCTGATTCATTTCACTACACACGGAAATAATTGTTAATAATATTGTACATAATGTTTTAATCTTCATGAGCTTTTGTGAACCAGTTTTTTTGCGATTTGAACAAAACAGCACCGTGATGGCATCATGTCGGCGGCAAATGTCACGCCCTCGATAAAGCTGCCAAATCTATAATCAAGGAAAATTAAGCCACCGTATTCGGAAATTAGGTAGATGATTTTTTTACTTTAATACCTAGGTACAATTATTATCCTCTTCGTAGAAATTAAAAAAATCGCGAATACATAATACGCCTTATAGTACCTATTCTACCTATGTACTAAAAAAAGAAGAAGAAAATGCGTGTTGAACTAAGGTTTTTTTTTCTATAGTAAATAGGTAAGAAGAAAGTACATATTTTTTACAGTTGTCAACCAATATAATATCAGCATTAAAGATCTCATTATAATTATTTTTGGACAAATTTTCATATAAGTATAGTAAGCCATTGCCATTACCGACAAAGAATTTTATCGTGACAACCCTTATTTAGACACTACCCACTCTCCTTATTTCAGTAAATAGGCCACATATTACCTCATTTCGAGGATAAATTTTCATATAATTATAACACGGATCGTAATAACAGCCAGTTGTAAAAATCAAATGGTCACTAATTACAAGTTATAATATTGATAATTAAAGTGCCAACGATTGAATTTCATCTGTAAAGCAGTTTAAGAAGTAGTTACATATTTGAAACTGTTTCAAATAGTAGAATTGATCGAACACTATCTACTTTACCAAGTACTTAGTTGTAATTTAATTGTTGTGTGCAATACAGTTAAACAATAAAAGCTATCAAAATATATTTTCCTTAGTGAGTTCAACTTCTTTATGATTTTGAATGAAAGTTTGATGAGTTTTTTTGACAAAGACGAATAAATCTAACTGTAAGACCGCCGGTCTGTGTCCTAAAAATGAAAATAAACAAGTCGACACTCCTCAAAAAAACTAAACATGTGTTTGCGAATTAGTCGACGAGAGAACGCATATTTACGACAGCCGATAGACGCCCGCGTCACATTGAACTTGACCAATTTTGAGGTCACAGTTGAGACCGTTTTTTGTTTTTTCAATCTTAGTCTTATAAGTTTAAATTAATGTCTATGATTTAAAATACTCTCCATAGAACGAGTATTTTTAAATTACAATAAATATTTTATAGCGCTTCAGACGCAGATGGACAAATAAAACTGATTTGAATTAAATGGTGGTAAAACTTTACTCAACTATTATACTAATTTATTAATAGTGTTGTGTGCGTATGTCATAAAATGGCGAAGTCAGGCCATGAACTCATCTGATTTAGAGGTCAAACTGTATCAATGAATAGGCGTATCATTTCTTTACTGATGCCGCTGAATGATTGGTTGTTTAAACACGGGACACACGGGATGTTCATATTTAGTAATTACCTAGCTAGATAAAAATCTTAGTGCTGATTTTCCACAAAAAGTTTTTGAGACATCGGAATGTTTATTTTAGACAGTTAATTGCAGTAGGACCTGTTTTGATTTGAGAAACAATCATTATTTTTATACAAAATGAAATAATACAACAGGGGCCCCATTTCTATTAAATCATTCGTTTAATCGTTCGTGTGACTTAAGTCACATGCGGCTTAATGTCACAATTGACAACTAAATGTCACTCCAAAACCGCTGACCAAAGACATGACTGACAACTGGCTGACCAACGAGCGATTAAAAAATGCGGCTATTGCTATGTCAAAAACATAAACTTAATATCCACTGGAATAGACGAACAGAGTTCACTTGGCTGCGAAACCAAAAGTGAGATGTGCCAGTGTTTGTAAATATGTAAACGTGTGCGTGAATTTAGAGATGCACTGAAGTCCATTTTAGGTTGTCGATAACCATAATGTATTATTGCTCTAATAAATAAAACACAAACAAGATTTTGAACCATTTTATTTAAACAATTTCTTAAGGTCTCCTTTGAGGCTCCCTGCTTATTTATTTATGACATTTATCCAGTTTAATTAATCACTGGATTTACAGAAAACCTGGAAATAATTGTAAAATTAGTACTTAAGTTGGTATAATTTACCATTTGAAAACTGTCGGTTACAAGCAGCTTTAAATAAAACTATCAGTGTTCACAAAGATAAACAAAGCTATATTGGAAATCATCGACATGAGTATCGATATCGATAATTTTTGATCAATATCTACGCCTTATTTTCTCAAGTTCACGGACATAATATCTTTTTATCTAACACATAATGTTTAGAAATCAGCCTTTATTTAGGAAAAAGGCGTTTAATAGCATCATATTAGTATATAACTCAGTGTGTTTGGGAATATATTCAACTAAAATATGAATTATGAAAATGGTAATAGTACAATCATATTTACCTATGAAATGAGTGTTTATTTGGGTTATTGTCGTAAGTAACATTACAATCCAGTACAGAACACGACACCATTATTGATTTATATAGCTTTGAGAGCCAAACCGACCCGATCGCGATCAAAATTACAAAATAATCTTGTTGACGCTTTTCACCTAGGTGATAAACGATGATAAATGAAGTCAAACCAGGTTCAGCTGTCAGTTTTTTTTTACTCTTTCTCGCACATCGCATAAGCCGTAAGAATCGGTTTGTCACTCGCACCTTTGTCCGTCTACTTGAGCATATGAATGAATGAATTATCATTTAATCAGGCAAATTACACCCATTTTCTACAATACAATTATTAAAATTTCTAGGTACCTATTTAATTACAAATTCATTAGAAATAAAATAAAATTGTATTAATTCAAAAAATTAAAATAAATAATAAATACATAATACAATTAAAAAGTTAAAATAAATCAAATTAAAAATTATGGATAAAGAATTGTTAAAAATTTACATAATAAATTTACATATTAAATTTACATAGCGAAAAATTTTCTAAGTCTATGGTCAAAAATGAGTAGTATAAAGACCGCTCGAAGACAGCTGAAGGATTCAAATATATGGTCCCTGATAGGTAGGATTGTTGTAGGGTAATGATAATGTTACAAAAATATTAACATTTTTTGTTGTAAAACAGAGAAGACACGAACCTATGTGAGTAACGATTAATAGAAGTAAATTAATAAACCATTAACATCATTAGAAATGAGAAAGTGAAGAACAAAAGCTCACTTTTCCAGATTAAGTAATAATTTTCATTTTATTTTTCGGAGGGACTTATAGGAAAACGGGAGTGAATTGCATTCCAGCGAAATACACAGGTATCTGTGGACATCGCGGTAACAATATTGTGACCGGGTACTACAATATATTAATACGTTAGTCCTAACTTTGATTTATGTTTCGCTCAATTTGTGTACCTACTGTAAGCAAATAACTGTAATGCTAATATGCGCGGCGGTATTGACCAATACAATATTGATATAACGCACTATTATACTATTAACATTTACCTACTAAAAGGCTGTCTGTTCAAAGGAATCCGCTAATGCAAGTAGTTTACTATAAATATGTCTCGACAATCTTAAGGGTGCACCGAGCGTCCACTAGCGCCGCCAATCAAGAAAAAATCATTACAACGAAATAACTATGTTTAACAAAATTCTGAAACATATAAAAACTAGTAATAGTTATAAACTATTTTTGTATGCGTTTTTTTCCTGGTTTAAATGTGTTTGTGTAGTTAAATCCTGGATTAACGCCTAAAGTGGCCACTTTAGGCGTTAATCCAGATTTTAACCACACGAACGCATTTAAACTTAGAATTTTACGCATACAAAAATAGTTTATAACTAATACTAGTTTTTATATGTTTCAGAATTTTGTTAAACATAGTTATTTCGTTGTAATGATTTTTTCTTGATTGGCGGCGCTAGTGGACGCTCCAAATGATTGGAATACCTTCAATTGTAATTCTGGGTAGATTGAAATGTTTTGAGAACTCATGGCAAAGTTGATGTGTTTTTATAATGGAACTTTAGAAATCTGATATTACCTAAACTTAGAAATCTGGCTAGCATGACAAACTGTTGTATGTGTGTTGTTTACTCTGAATTTGACACCGGTAGCCTAACCACTTAACCACAGTAGTAGATTGCTACTTAAAACTTAGTCAAGCATATAGTGCTATTAGGTATTCTATGTTAGAATGGCACTAGACTTTGAGTACAACCTCATTTGTTAGTCTGACCAAGCAATGACGATGATTGTTCCTATAAGGAGGCGAATGGTGAAACTGGTGCAACGAAGCCATTGTTTTGGCTTCCTGCGCGTAATGGCCGCGGTGACACTATGCAACTGGTCAATGGAGGTTTCGCAACTAACCGACCTAATAGCCAAAAACTTTAATTTTACTATTTACAAAATTCAATTGAGATACGATATCAATAAGCAGAAAACGGGAATTTTGATAATATAGTTTGGATATTTCTTAAAGCTGCTTAATTTTATCGTTCAATTAGGTTTCAATGTACCTTACTGCGTATTTTATTTCAATGTTATGTTAACGCTAAAATACTTATCAAACCATAAAAGTCACGTCTCGTTACGAGTTATTGACATTATCTCTAATTAAATGCTTTACTACCTTGATATGCAGTTTTATGTGTGCATTTTGATTTAAGACCAAATATTGTAAAATAAATATCTTAACACCATGGGACTCTTTTACTCTATTTTTAGCTTACCGATCTGTGTTGCCTTTCGTACACAAAAAAGCCTTAATTTAAATTGTGTATGTTATGTCTCACTCTCAATTATTTTTTAATTCAGTTACGTTAATTAATTAGTAATTTCCTAAATACTTTGGCCAATAACCAAATGCTGTTGGTTGGCAGCCAAACTTTTGATTCTCACATTAACGTCTGCTTAAATATTCTAAGTGTTTCTAAGCACTGCTAACGTGATCAATATGTATCGCATGGTTTCTAATCGACACATGGGTGGTAATACCAAGGTAATATAGGCACACATTGTAACATACGTTTGACAGGTACTTAAAATCATTGTAGATCTATGGAAAATGTCGTTAAGTTCGGTTGTCAAGTGACACACCAAAAACAAAGGTTCTTGAATGGGAACCTAACATTGCTATTTGCTAATTGTTCACTTCATCATCAACATAACACCTAACACTTGACGTTTGGCAGGCGGGTTGGAGATAGGAAGGCATTTGTTCACTTACTATAAGATCACGTTTTAGACAAATTGTTTAGGATATTCATTCACCTCTCAAGCTTACGCGCTCACTAGAAATGAACTAAAACACTTTTAACAGACACAAGTGTGGTTGAGGGTAGGCTCACGAGCAGCTTCAGTCCCCGTGACCACGGCAAAAGTTGTAAAGGTGCTGAAAAGTCGGGAAAATAAAAAATCAAACTAAATACCAACAATTTTTTCCATTTCCAAGTGAAAATTATTTTCTTAAAGTGTATCATCATAACATAACTTGAGAACTCCACGTATTAAACAATTTGCGTGCCGGTAGGCAATGCAACCCTGGTATCTATAGACGAGTAGGTACCTAAGTAATGACTTGAGTAAAACTTGCAATTTTCAAATGCTTCTAATATTATATTCACATGCAATTTTTAGTAGGTATAATTAATCTTAAATTCAGTTTTAGTGCAGTGCATTTGAGATTGATTTATAGGTATTATAAATTGCATTGAATGATTGAAGCATTTCAAATTGCAAGTTTTTCTAAAGTCATTATTTAGTCGTCTATAGATACGAGGGGCTTACCTTAGGTACTAATTTCCAAGTATTTTTTGTATAAATCATAACTGAACGGCCCCACGCATTTGAAATATGGTTTTAATTTCACACGGCCCTAATCGAGATACTTTGTCGACTACTTATACACAAAACAAGTCGTTCATACAACATATTAGTTCCGGACATTGAATCAGTTTCACCTCAGCCCGAACGTAAGTGTAATTTTGTACGCGACAGATTTATGACTGAAAACCATTTTACTGGTATAAGTACTTTAATACTTGTATTCAACTTTATGTTTTGAACTTTAAGTCAATGATGAGAAAGTGGTGTTTATTGCGAGTTATTGCGATGGGTGACCCACTAAAGGTAACAGCAGTAAACTTATCCTATACCTATCTCCCTTTCCGTTTATCTACTAGTGGCTCCTTGAGCTGTAGACCTCGCGATAAAATAAAATAAAATATCGCTATGAAGTTTTCAAAGCAAACAGTAGGTAGGTACGTGAGTATTCGCAACTAGATGGTGCTTCTAATTTTGATCATTTTTCAAAATGGGTTAATTTTTTTTTTTATAAATTTGGAAAAATTGGCTTGACTAAACAGTTATATATAATTATCGAACCTACTCACAAAATTTCACCAGAATCGGTTGAGAAATGCGATCTGTAGTGGAGATCAAACAACCTAAAAGCTGGACTGAAATATGTTTTTTTACATATCTCCGTCATTTCAATAAATTTAAAAAAAATTGTCTCGACAAACAAATTCTATATATTTATCAAATCGGCTCACAAAATTTCACCGGGATCGGTTGAGAAATGCGACCTGTAGAGGAGAACAGACAGCGCCGGAAATCCGGACTGATTTTTTTTTACATTATCTCCGCCATTTGAAACAAAAAATGAAAAACTGGTTTGACAAAAAAAATCTATACAATTTTTAAACCTGCTTACAAAATTTCACGAGAATCGGTTGAGAAATGCGACCTGTAGAGGAAAACAGACAGCACTGGAAAGCCGGACTAAAATATGTATTTTTTACATTTCTCCGCCATTTTGAAAAAATTCAAAAAACTGGCGTGACAAAAAAATCAATATTATTTTTGAACCTGCTCACAAAATTTCACGAGAATCAGTTGAGAAATACGACCTGTAGAGGAGAACAGACAGCGCTGGAAAACCGAACTGAAATAGTTTTTTTTAACATATCTCTAACTATGAACTTTACTATATGTGTCATTTTTTATCAAAATCTTTTGTCTTAGTCTATTAGTTTTTGCGTAGACTTTTCATCGATGTGATAAAAAAACAAATTTAAATAATATAATTTTGTAACAAAAGTTGAAATGTAACCAAAATATTTAAAATACAGTCGGAAATTGCAATTTTGCATTTGCAGTCAAGATTCTAGTAGAATATAGTGTGGCCAATAACGATGGATTCCACAGATCTATAGTAGGTAAGTAAGTAGTTACCAAAAAGTAATAAGCTACTCAACGGGGAAAGTCGTTTACGGACACAACATACGATAATGAAATCTCATAACTCGAGTCGTGTATGAAAAAACAAGGTCAATTATACCATCCATCAAAAGAAACACACCGTAACGTAATAACTCTTATTAATTCACCGTAAAAATCATTGTCGGGTAAAGTGCAAATTTCGAAAAGTTTGCCACTTTACGTAATTTGTACACTTTACATTCTAATAGAAACGTTTAACGCATTTTAACATCATAATTTTCTCTTTTGCGTAATTAATATGATTTAGATTTATAGTTTAATTTTTTCATGTAAATGAAGCGTTGATAAAATCTTTGAATCTGATAGTTTGTTACCTAAGTTCCATAATGAGCTGATTACTCAGAAGAATAATGAGGTTTACGTAAATTTGTGTAATTAGATTCTTAGCAAGCAAATGTAAACTTACACAAGTAATCTTTATTCAGAAATTACAGTTAAGTAACAACAAATTGGTTTTGAATATTAATTGTATCATTTTTCATGAAATTGTTAGAACTACTTATATTATATTCTTTAGTAGTTGTGTTCAACAGGGTCTTTTATGATTCTGCATTGTAAGAACTTTCCATTCCATTAAAGATGCAATCAATAAAACATTATAAAAAAATTCAAAGTAATTGCTACATGCTAAGATTTTGAATATAGTCCACTTCCACAAACGAATTGCTGTATAACCGTACCTAACTTAACTAAGTTATCTTTGTAATTTTTATATCTGTAACAATTGAAATCATTATTTTATTTTTATAATCAAATATGAGTATTTAATCTTTTTCTATAATCAATATAGACTAATACAAATTAGCGCAAAAAATATTATCAGTATTACTGATCAGAGTTAGTTATTTTAAACAAGTCTAATTAGTATGGAAAAATAACTCGCATTTTTTAAAATTCCTTGACGTTCAAGTGATTCGGCAATACAATTATTGCCCTGTTCACACGCGCCTACATCGCGTGACCAACATAACGTGTCTCCCTCGTTGTTCTATGGAGTATCAGGGGCCTCATGCTTCTATGGGGGCCTGCTATCATGATTTATTGTTGCCGTAAGACAAAGTGTTTGAGTGTATACCTGCACTTTTAGCAGATAAACAGAAGCGTTATTGTAAAGAGTTTGTTCATGGGTACACGGTCACTGAACGAGCACTTTAAATACTTTGTCACATCAGACCAACAATATTAGGCTTGATCAGAAAGATGATGGCTAGACACTGACTTGTAACACGCTTTGCCTAGTAGATTTGAGTAGAAAATTAAAACAAAAATTTACGAAAAACCAAAATCAAATAAAAATGGAAAATCCTATTATATTTTAAAGTTACCTAGGTAGTACCTATTTATTTTTACGATTGTGAGAAGCACCCGCTGACTGTCTCAACGCAGCCGAAACATTATTAACCGATTTTCAAAATTCCAACTAAAGTAATGCACTTCTCGTCTGCTTCTGCATCTTTTAACACTATTACCATGACGATCGGTCAATAATTATATAAGCTGCATCACTTTTTATGTACGGAAACACCCGTTTTTCTACAATTCCAAATCTAAAGGGACCACCTACAGATCACAATTATTAACCGATTTTCAAATTTTTTTCTTAAGTCCGTTGTTTTGCAAAATATTTATAATTTAGTAAACAAACACCGCCCAAAAAAACCCGAATTTTGCAAAATTCCAAAAAAGTTACTTGTAGATTTTCAAAACTCAAACGTTCACACGTGTCTCGATGAAATATTGGTACTCAACTATTGGTACTATTCCCATCTCGATACTCCCAAAATCCTCAGATATATGGCCAAAAATTTGTGTCTCAGGCGATTTTCATCTGATAACCATTTTCAATGGTAAAAATACATAATGCGCGTAATGCCTTGCTGATGTGTGTGTGACACTACGATATGCAACGACTAAGAGTAATTTCTATAAAAACTTAAAAGTTCAACTTCACGCATGATGCATTGTGATGCGAGGCCGTGTATGCAAGATCCGTATTTTTTTACTAGGTCATATTTTTAGTGGTCACCCATCCCTATCCCATCCTTTGAGAAAGTTGCATATGCGATATATAGCTTTCAAGAACGCGCTAACTAACATTAACATAGTAGTACTAATGGTAACCTTCGTGGTTCATTTGACCCTCGATGGGCGTGCAGATAAGGCCCGTGGCACATGTCGCGGGCTAACGGGACGTCTGACTTTCATTTTACGATTAGCTTTCGCGGTAATCATTCTTTCACGTACCTGAAAAATAAATGAGTTTTACTATTTGATGGGAGCTATTTAATCACTGTTTTATTATTAATTGACCTACTTCACTATAGCTTTATCTTAATCATTAAAAAGTGTTCTGCATTTGAGTTTAACCTACAAACTCTATAGTTAAAAACTTACACCTACATAAAATTATGTTAATTAAACAGAATATACTTAGGTATGCTTTTAAAAATAAATTTTAAATAAATCTTTTAATACATACATAGATTTTAGTTGCTTTCCTTAATTTCGTTCATGAAAATAATAATAATAATTGAGTGAAAAAGAAAATATAATAATAAAGACTTTATTGCATACAATAGGCAGCCTTATTGCAATCTCTTCCAGTCAACCGTGGCCATCCACGCACGGTTGCCTGGAAGAGATTGCAAAGAGAGAAAAAATAGGAGAATGGGAAAAAAATTGCTTGTATCTTTATTTTATTTTCATAGCTACATTAAGTAAAGTAAGTATAAATCAATAGTTATTTGCAAAAAAAATCTACTTACTGAATTTTTACACAATTACTTAACTTTGTAAGTTGACTCCTAATAAACTTGTAACAAAGCGTGATAGAGACCGAATAAAACAAAAAAAATGCTGGCCTATTGTTGTAAGCCGAGTAAAGTCGGATCCGGCGTATCGGGTCCGTAGCACGCGCACTCTTAATTTATTTATTTTCTCTTTCATTTATTTTTTCTTGCGCATACTCGATCAACTTTCTGGCGAAACCTTCGCCCTTTATGTGCAATGTCACTGATCAACCAAAAAGGAGTTTTCTGATGAAATTGTTAATTTACGGACTTACTGAACTTTAAGATAACGGAATGACATCACAACAAGATTAAGAGAAATCAAAATGTATTACTAGGTAAGTACTTATAACATTAAAAAAATGTGTTGAATTTTTCTTTCTATAGCTTACGGCAAGTTAGAAGTTTTAAAAGTTATGTGAAGCCGCCTAAAAAATTTGAACTCTTAATCCTTGTTATTTTCCCAGAATTTCATTTAACATAAATTGTCGTTAAATATTAATTATTGATAGTTATTGTAAGTACAAGTTGTAAATTCCCAAATCTTTGACGGCAAGGTTGAAAAAGAATTGACTTTTTCGATCAATTATTATTTCCGCAAGAAATGAAATATGATCTAATGGATCATATTCATATCCACTAAAAGGAAGCGCGCTTAAAAATCATGAGTAGGTAAGAAAAAATTGTCAATAGGTGGCATTGAATGAATGGAATTTGATCTCTATTCCTGTTTATTGTGTCTACAATACCTACATAGTATATTCTGTTTATAAATATTTGATCCGTAATTTCCGGTTATTTTCGTTAACGTTACCACACGTTTGGAACTTTGGATATTTGGTTGAACACCACAACAACCTTGAAATATAAGCGACATACGGAACTTTACCAACCATATAGATACGCTACAAACCTACTTACACTAAGGTTTAAAACCAGGATCACCGGCTGTGACCTATGAGATCAGGGACTACCATTTAAGGGCTGGCGCCGATGTTGTCGCAACACGACCGTGCAAGTGCACTTGCATATGACATTAAGGTCGGTACACGAGGCCAGAAGCTTTCGGATTTCTGGCAAATAGATTAAAGATGCTACCGAGATGCAATAAAGATATTTATAATGATTAATTTGTGAGAATTCTTGGTCCAACACTGTTGCACGGTAGGTACATTTAGAGCTAAACTACTAATATTTATTAGTGCTGTAGCATACAGCACCTATTATTAGTTATCTGTGGGCCTGCCTGTTACTTTTAACCCTAGGTCACAACAAATGTAATAAGACGGACGAAATTGGGTAACCGAATTAAAATTTCCCCAACCTCATACACACTATTAAATGTAATGAGTCTAATCAGCCAATCAATGAGAGAAGTAGAGTCACGGAAAAGAAAAATTACCCACTGATAGTGCCATGCAGTAGTGTTACGGGCAACGAAGGGTAAAAAAAATAACCCCAGAATGAAGTTTGAGTTGAAATAGAAAAAAAAATGTACTTACTAAGTACATATTAATTGTTCCATTAAACTTTTTAAATGAAAATATTATTACCTATCAAAAGTTTTGCATTTCCTTTGATTAAATTATTGTTATAGCTTGGCCCTACTTTAATCACGCAACAAACATAATTGCAACTTGTAAGATATTGCGAAATTTAATACAAGACGATATTTTGCGGTTGCAGTAACATCGCATCAATCATCCAGTTGGTGCCTTTAAAATTGCCATCAATAGCAATTAGTCGGTGCCCGCCTTGATCCTTGCCCGTCCATCTTCATTGATTTCAACTTCCTTAAATTTCATGTCTAAGGACTCGTCTACGTGTCTTTACTACTCTTTACCATTACCTATACATATAATAATGTCTTCGTATAATCATGATTTATTTCAATAAAAGACTACCTATACAAAATGTTTGCTGTCTTTTGTTTTGTGAAGAAACAAAAAGAAGCTGTTAGTAGTGTTTTATTTTTTCTTGTAGGACTTAGTCCGGATTATTAAAAACGTATAATAAAAATAAATGAATTCGCGATGCTAGTGGATAGTTCGAGTGGATAGCTATAAGCACCTTGTCCATCAGCCATTTTTTTTATGTCCCCACTGCTGGGTCACAGTCACCGGCCACCCTTATGGGTGGTAAGGAGTATGGGCCATAACCCACCACGCGGGCCCAATGCGGATTGGTGGGTGTTAACGACTGCAAATGCAGCCGGGACCAACGGCTTAACGTGCCTTCCGAAGCACGAAGGAGCTTGAGATAATAAATTTTTGGTCACCCATCCCTTGACCGACTCTTGCGAACGTTGCTTAACCTCCGCAATCGCTGGGCCAGGCGCTAAGCCACTGCGCCACCGAGCTCCTCCAAAGCGCCTTAAGGTGGCTTTAACTTTAATCGTTTGAGTATTTGGCCGTTATGAATCAATCATCATAAATACCTCAAATCAATCGTTTTTTATGTCGTTTAAGAGCGTTCAAGTTATTTAATATTTTCGTCATGATTCGATCAACACTTTGACACGAATCGAATATTGATGGTTGTGTCGCTCAAAAATACCTCTGGGTTTTACCCATAGATTAATATTAAGTTCTACAGTGCCTTCAGTTGCAAACCAGTTTGGGTGACCAAGATAAAACTGTTTGGGATTAATGTTTGGGTCAGTTTTTTTAACAGTAGTTTGTGCTTTATAGTGTTCATCCTTCTTTTAAACTGCAAAATTGCTCTATGGAATTTTGATACGCGCGTTTTTTCTCTCGATAGCTGTTCGTGCTAAGGATATTGTAAAGCCCGCACTACACTACTCACGAAGTTGATCGAAGTTGAGCGAAGACGAGAGTGTAGAGAGGCACTTCGAATTACTTCGTGCATCCTCCTCTCGCCACGGGCGACCTCCGCTAGTTGCCGGTTTTTGGCTTCGATCATCTATACCTGAGGATGTAGCACGTCATACAATAACAAAGCTGAAATGTGGCACATGCCGTTTGACAAATCACGCGACACTAAATGTCAAGTTGTATGACAAGTCTTGGGGGACTTTCATAGTGGGCTGCGTTTTGGGGGAGTTAAAAGTGTCCCACAAATGCCATTGTCATGCAATATCCACAGGTATAGATGATCGAAGGTTTTTGGGCTCGAGTCAAAGGGACGGAGGTGCACGAATACGAGGTGGCTCACCACACTGTTTTGATAACTTCAGTCTAAAGAAAACAGTTTTGTTGATACACCCTATGTTTCTTGATTAATGTTTTGTATTTTTACTATTTTTTTATTGATTTTTCGTTATGGCTACGATTTGGTCCCAAGAACAAACACTTTTTTGTATTCAATGTATACTTAAAATACGCTAAGGTACTATGGGCAACAGCGTCGCTTAACCAGTTTGCAACAAAATTCGTGTGCGCGCGTATCGCCCCTGCACGAACTAAACGTATGGTTGTGACGGTGCGGCGTGCAAGCGATTTTAACCTTAGCAGTGGTTAAGCGACGCTGTTGCCCATGGTACACAATGCTAACGCCGCTACCAGTCTGCCACTTGCACGTTATCCATGTTGCCTGCGTGAGCACACGAGATCGATTGAGGTCCTCTTGAAGTTAAGCGAGTAGTGTAGCGTAGCGACTTACTTCGTGCTCGGGTAACTTTCAATGATTACTTCGGCGAAGAACTTCGCATTGTAGTGTAGAGCCCGCATAACTTTAGCACCTTAGAATGATTACGCATAGAACGATAGTTTCCTAAAGAACGGTCTGTCAAAAGTGAGGCAAAAAGATGTTTACACTCGACGAAACGCACACAGCAAAAAATAATGTTACCAATATTATGAAATTTTCCCTTAAAAGTAGGGAACTTGAAACCATCGTCTTACTAAAAGTGGAATTGTGTAGATTTCACCATTTCACTGGAACTAGAGTTTCCATAGAATTATCTATGGAAAATTTCGTTTCGCTTTTCGGCGGTAGATGGCACTGTTAAAATTTCCCATACAAAATTACTATATCGAATGTTTTTACGCGCGCTATTTTTTCGATAGCCGTTCGTGCTTAGGGTACTGATTTCTATAACACCTGTTTTAGCTACTTAGTTTGGAATCGGAGCAATGTGTGATGTTGTCCAATATTTATTCCCTAGCACTATTTATTGTTTCCTGTGGTAGCGAATCTGTGAATTTATTACGAGTCTACAGAGACTTTCGATACAATGCGATAAGCTCATTTTGTAGGCGCATCGGGTATTGTGTGGAAGTGGTATCGAATGCAAATTATATTGTGTTTGGACGTTATTGTAAATATGTTTGGTATGTAAAACTAAAAACGAAAGGATTCTTTTTGGTTTAGTTAAAAATAGTTAATTGGTACTAAGTTTCTTAATCAGCTGTTTCTGCACACGGTTAAGTTTTCGTCTGTCTGTACCCCTACCACGAACATTTATCGAGAAAAAAAAACGTGCGTAAAAGTACTCGATAGTTTAATTTTCTATAAAAATTTCATTTCGCTTTTCGGCGGTAGATGGGGCTGTCAAAAAATCTATACAAAATTACTCTATTTTTACGCGCGTTTTATTTATTGTTCCGGCCAATTCAGACTGATTAATCTAAGCTAAACATCACTTTTCTGATCATTCTCCATGGGTTTCATCGTGGTATCAGATGACGTAGGCAAACTTACGGTCGCCGCTCATACGAGCAATAGTATACTATTGCTCGTGCTAGGGGTAGGTACTGAAGATTTTTTATTATAGTTGTCGTCCTCCGAGCTCAAAATTAATGGAAAACCGCAAATCGATGTACAGCATAGCCGTTTGGTACACGTATACTTGAGGTCAAAATAAAATTTTAGACCCGCAGTTCTTAAAAAATCTTCCCTTAGGAGAGAAGTGGTGTGGTCATCTTTTTTTTACCTCTCGTGTATGGTATGGTATCGAAAGAAAGAGCTTGCTAAGACGGTTCTAAAAATACATCACATCACTACATTTCAGCCACTTGTTTTAAATTAAACCTAAAAACATTTTCAAAACATACCATGTTTGGGCTCCTTACTTACTACTTAAGATAATGTTGTGGTGCATTATTTTGTTACGGTAAAATTTTGTGACACAACGAAATTTATAAATGTGAAAGTTTGTGGGTTTGGATGTTTGTTATTTAATCACGTAAAAACTACTGAACGGATTTGGTGGAAATTTGGCACAAACATAGTAGATAGCCTGGATTAAAACATAGGATACTTTTTATACCGATATTCCCACGGGAACGGGAACTACGTTGGTGAAACCGCGGGTGGCCGCGTTTGTTCCTTAATGACGGCTGCACATATTTGGATGAAATTTGACACACACGATAGTTTATAGCCTGGATTAAAACATAGGATAGGTACTTTTTATCTCAGTCAAAGGTTCCCTAGGGATTTTCCGAATCGCGGACGGAAGCTAGTAATAATAATAAAAGAATCCTTCGTTTTTAGTTAAGGTAAAATTAATAGTTAATTCTACCTGTCAACTTACCCTTACCTACTGTAATTTAGAGTTATGTACGAAGATGAAAATAGTTTAAAACATTTTGAATAAAGTGATTTTTTTATTTGTTTCAGTTGGAAAACGTGCAATGCTGTTTGGACTTTCTGCACGCCCAAAAAGTCCAGGGGTTGGAGCAAGTTACAGCTGTAGATATAAGGGACGCAAAACTTAAAGCTGTCCTAGCTTTGTTTTTCGCGCTAAGTCGACACAAACAAGCGACAAAACAGAGAATAGCGCCATCTAGCGGAAATGCCGCGAACGCAGTTAAAACTTCTAACGAAGACGTCTCCCTGAGTTCTGTGCAACGCATCACAGGTGGCAGCAGCTGCGATGAGATTTTAACAGCCTGCGGAAACAACATCGAGATGACAACTTTGACAGCTAATCGGTAAGTCAAAACAAATTTATAAACGTTGTTATAAAATAAATTTTTAAATTTATAACAACAGAGGTTCTAAAGAAAAATAATACTCGAAATTTTGTAAGTAGCGCCATCTATGAGGGAGTAGCAATACTCAAGCGAGGAGCTTCTAGTTAGAAGTTACTGTATGTTTGATAGATGGCGCTGAAAACGATATTGAGTTACAGGTGTTTCTCAAATTATTAGGTAGGTAGGTACTGCAAAATAGGCACAAAAAGTTTTAAAAAGTTATTTAAAAAAAAATGAATTTGGCATATTATGTGCTAGCGATGTGACGTTACTGTTACCTACCTACCAGAAAAGTTACAATATATTCAAATATTAATAAATTGGTAAGTACGGTACATATACATACCTACCTACCTGCCATGGAAAGTGATTAATTATAGGCCTATACAATTCAGGGTGTCGATAAGGAATAGTTATTATCCGTGAGCCCGCAACAGTATTACCTACGTCATAAATGACATCACGATGAAATGCATGGCACAAGGTCGGAAAAGTTGTGCTGAGAGAGGATCAGAAGATTATCGCAAATAAAATTGGCCGGAAGCTTGAGAAAATCTTCCACAGGTCAAAATTTTAAGATTATATTTACGTCATGTGTCATCAGTAAGAGACCCGTGTCATTATTTAGTTTTCAATCGAAGAGAGAGTAAACATAAGGCTGTCAGTTCTGAAATTACTAAAAAACAAAAAAAATAAGTTTAAGGTATTCCGGCCATTTCAGAACTGAAAGACTTATGTTTACTCTCTCTATGATTGAAAACTAAATGATGACACGGGTCTCTTCTGATCCTCGCTCAGAACAACTTTTCCGACCGTGTGCCATGCATTTCATCGTGATGTCATATGACGTAGGCAATACCAGGCACGTATCCAAGGGGGGGGATAGTTGGGATTTATCCCCCCTCGAAATCCAGAACACACAGTACAGGACTAAATTCAAATTTAGCGGGCGAGGCACTCTCCGGTTTGCGGGATGCAGTTGTCCCCCCCCCCCCCCCGAATTAAAGGTCTGCATACGTGCCTGGGCAATACTGTCGTGGGCTCACGGACTATATATTGGTGCACTACCACAAACTAAACCGATACCTACGTGATAAAACCACTAAATGTGTAGGTCTGATTGTGCGAACTACCTACTTAGATAATATGGTAATGAAGTAACACGACAGGTCCACGGAATCTAAAATTATCCCAGTGTCTGAGGAATATTATTTCATTTATAATAAGGGTGATGCAGATCCTCGCGGCGATTTCTCAACGAGACGTAACGAGTAGTTTGTGAACGCGCTCTCCTCTCTTTAATCAGACAAGCAAGGGATGCCACTTACGGCCAAATACTCAAACAAATCATAAAGTTAAGGCCACATTAAATTCAAAAAAGTTGTCAGATTTGACAGAAACTCTATTGAAACTGACAGCTTCCTTAAAGTTAAGGAAACCTTAACTAAAGGTTTTAGCTAAGAAGCCTTTGAGTATTACGCCGTTAATACTACATTAGAATTGAATTTAAGTTACCAGCTTTTGAATCCATATTTGGTTAAAAAATTTGACAGTCACCAAAGGCAAAATAATGTAATTCATGACGTTAGAAGCTTCATAATGGCTGGTAATGGCTCGTTGTACCTACGACGACGGTCGTATTGATTGGCAAGGTATTGAACGTAATTTTTGTTTTCTTAAAAATACAAGTATTTTATTATCTATTTCAACTAATTTAGATATTAGATTACTAGTCACTGCAATAATTTCATATTTCCCAGTAGTAAATACTTATTTACGATATTTGGGTTTTCAGTGTAGGTAATGCTGAGTGGGAATTCTGATTTTGGTTTCTCATTTTTTTTTCTTTCCTGATTTCTTTTATTCAATAATTATGTTTTTCTGTCAGCCCTATGTTTGGTACTGTTTCATAGCTATTAATAGGTATACTCAATTTAGCTGTTCCTCGTCCGAAGATCTATGGCTTAGTTAAAATTACGCTTGAATCGAGAGATATGGGTTGGTTATATCTACCCGTATGCGAATTATGGGTTCATGATAAGGACAGGTAATTATTAGATTTCTTTTTGCAGAGTGAATAATCGTAAAAAGAATGTTTTGAATGGTGAAAGTCAAAAAGTACCTGATGATGATAGAATATAGGTAGGAGGTAGGTACCTACCTTAATGGTGCAGTTGATTCTTACAGCGTCTCGGACGAGGCTGATCATCTGCTTGCCTATTAGTTGCTTTTAGATGAGTCTTGGTAGGTATCGGTAAGGTTAGCTTACTTCTAATTTTGTAAAAGTTAGTTTCTTTTTTACCCAAATTTTTGTAGCTTGTAATGTAATAGGTAGGTAGGTTAAAGTTTTAAAATTTGTAACTGTTTTACTTTTTGATGCTTCCCACTCATAAAACTTATCAAATCGTTATTTGATCAATAAAACCAAAAACGTCAAAAGCTATAAAAACGGAAGATCGGAAATGCCGGCCGCACGGCGACGGAGGCCATAATTCTCGCGAGAGCGCCTGCCTAGTGACATGTTTATTTCTGGAAAAGCGCCCTCTATTGGCGAGTTGCCGAGATGTCCGCAATTGGTTTACTCATGTTCTATGTTAGTAAACAAAGAGGACCAAGTGCATTGTGTCGTTACAACGTAATAAAATTTGTTAAAGTAGCTTGTAATAGATAACGTTAGAAAATATTTGGTGCAAGTCGATTTATGTACAAGAAGAAGCAGTAGGTACCTATTAGTGATAAATCGAATGCTTGGTACCTACATTACATGTACCAGCTTTGGAAATAGTTGGTTACATACAGAAAAGATCCTAAATTATCATTAATCTTTTTTTTTCTACAACTTGTGTCATTCTTCAATCTGTCAATCTTGTGTCATTGAGAGAAACACGTATCTTCCCAAAAGACATTAAAATCCATTAAATCCTAATTAAAGGTAGGTAAGGTAGGGTAATACTAACTCTGTGCGTGAAAGTGATAGTGAAACAGCTCGATAAAGGGTCAATCACACCGGTCAACTCAGTCCCGTCTCAGTCACGTCGGTTAACGGTCAGTCAAAATGTTGTCAAAATGTTGATTTTATCAATAATCGTTTATAGTGAATTGCATTTTATTTAAAATCGGTGATACAAAAAAAGAAAATTAAAAATAAAGATTATCAATAATTACATGTAGTATAAATTACTATAAAATATAGATTTTTAACATTACTTATTATTTTTTTTCTATTTATTAAAGGGGTTTGTTCGTCATTACTTACTTATATACTTTTCTGATTGCCAAATTAAAATTCAAGAAAATACTAGTGTTCTACGGTCATAGTAACAGCTATTGAAATATAATGTTATTATCATTATACATCAACTTAAAAAAAGCTATTTGACAGGTCAAGGATTGTATGGGAAGTGGTCGTTGTTCTTTGACTGACCGTTTACTTAACTGAGACGTGACTGAGCTGTGTGAATGATCCCTAAAAGCTTAAGTTTTCTCTCTAGAAAATGATTAAATTATTACCGCTGGGGTCTCTCACCTAACTGCGTTTGTACCTTTGACTTGTCGCTCACCCGGTCAATGCTTCCCTGATTGCGACAATACGAGGAAGTGACGAACCCGGGACAAAGGGCTAACAAGCCATTGTCTGCGCCTGAGCGGCCGCACGTGGAGGTAGCACTTAAAAAAACTTATGAGTTCCGTTTTTGTGTAAGTAAACAACGACGGTGGCGTTTTGTTATGAATGGAAACAGCTTTTTTGAGTGAATGTGCTACTTGGCTCCTTGACTTTTAACAGGATTTTTTAAGAAAAGACATGGGAACATGAATGAAAGTAATACTATTTTGTTCAGTTCACAGAGCTTAAATGAAAGACAGTGCTTTTGAAGTGTGCCCATCACAGATTATTTTAGCACTTTTACCAACCTCAATTTAGCTCGAATAGTTAATTTAAAAAATTACCGATAAATTATATAAGGTACCAGAAAAACAAAAATAGATTTTTTATTTAGTTTTAGGACACACTTAAAATGAAAATAAATGGTGAAGCTATATAAATAAGTAATGCAGGACGACAACTGGCAACATTTTACTGAAGTAGGGTGAATATGCCAATTACCAGCCCCCCCAAGGATTTTTCAACTTTGAATCTCTGTTGTTGCCACAATTGCTATCTTAAAAATATTGTTGATACAGTTTTAGGTAGGTTGATTCATCTTTATTACGAAAATAGAACTTAGTTTTACGTAGTTTTGTGGAAAAAAAATAGAGAAGCGTTTAAATGTCCGAAGGGCGAAAAACCCTAACTCCAGCCGCCTTTGCCCTAATATCAGCCGCTTTGCTCCCTAATTCCAGCCGGGTACAGGGTGTTCTAAAATAATACAACCATGTTAGTTTAAAATAAAAAAAATATAATTTGGTAACTCTCAATAGTGATAATAAAACACTAAAGGCTATAAATTATGATTCCCATAGCAAGTCATTGAAACTTACACCTCTCCTGTAGATATTAATCAATTAAGAATACACATATATTAAAAATGGCGTATCAAAAAGTTAACTTTGGTTTAATAAACATATAATCAACGAGTATGAAATCGTTTTAATTATTTGAAACTTTTTTAAGCGTTTTCCAAGAAGTGGAATTCAATATACATTTTTTTATATTGAATTTATTTTCTGTTTCTATGAGTGAAGAAAAGTATGATTTTAATTATTATTACTTTTTACATCTAACATTAAAAAATAAAACAAAATAATTAAAATCATATTTGAGAACACCCTGTATATTGCCGTAAAGTTAGATGACCGGCTGGAGTTAGGTTCTCATACATATCCTAATACCAGCCCCTAATTTGCAGAACAAATAACTTAGGAATTAAACATTTTTCACCCGGCTGTAATTAGGTCATAGGGTGCAGGGTTAGTAATTCTAGTGAATAGCACTACAAATTCCAACCTTGAGACGAGCAAATTAAGATGAACTTGATTTCTTAAACGAAAGTTAAATACCCAATACCAGCCCCGGCCGGTAATAGAAAGTTATTGAAAATCATCCAGTCAAACTCCAGCCCCCCTATTTTTTTCGAAATTAGTAAATTTAATTACAAACTAGTAATGTCAAAACGTTATATATGTAATCTATTACTAGTATCAAAGCTTAAAACCTAAAAAAATTGCATCTTGCCTTCGTAAACACACTTCCCAAAGTTCGCATCGGTCGAGCTTTTATGCTGTTTTTCAAACATAGTCACCTCTACTCGGTCTCGGTAAACATTATTGCTCGTTGTGTGAGTTGTAGGTGACGTGACCGGCTAATAGTGATTTTCCAACTTAGAGGATTAACTAGCGGTGTGGCTCCATCAAGCAGTTTCCGATTTTCACTGTTTTTTAATGAAAGCAAAGCAAAAACTTTTGGGGGCTGGTATTAGGGGGGGGGGGGGGCTGGAGTTAGGCATATCCACCCTATGCCTAGTCACTTCCAAACACAGACTATTCGACCATCTTTTTGCTCAAGCAAAAACGCTAAAGTTTCGTGTCTGCTGTGCCCCAAAGGCAAAAATGGTCGGATAATTCGATTTTCCCGTGGGTCGACAACCGGCCACAATGGGACAAGCTTCCTTACCTGGACGTGCCTTGTATGGGACCGAGCCACAGCAATGTGGTCCAGACCACTTTAATTAAACATACTTAGTCGGATTGTATAAATGCAAGTTCGGGGAATTTGTTGATAAGCCCATCTTAACAGTGAATTATTTTTTGCTACTGTCCTTAGAACTTTGCGTAAAGATACAAAAAATGATATTAAAAGATCAGCCTATTTTATTTAGTAAAATATATGTATAGGTAATGGAATTTATTTATAGAAAATCATGGAATCTAATTGATTATTTCCAAAAAAAATATTCAAGTCGATATGAAGTCGATCAATTAAATCATGCTTTTGTTAATGGATGAATAGGCAGATCTGTAGTATCATTATTCTGTGCTATAAGACCTCCAGTGTACTCTAATCAAATGCAAATAAATGATATTCTATTCTATTCTAAAGGGAACTTTTATCGAGTCAAACTTTTGAATAGGGATGTTGACTTATGAATAAAATAACGAAATACTAATATAAATCGTAAACATATCAAACTTTTGGAGTAGCTTGTATACCTCTTGGTTTTATATATTGCGTATTATTTGTTTTATGACCCTTCAAAGTTGGGTGGACAAGTCCATTTAAAAAGTATAAAATTTGTTAAAATAAATAATACATTTAATTAGTCTGTAAAATTTATAGCAAATTTGTCAAAGAAACCATTTTGATAAACACAATATTTAATATAGCTGCCGAACAAATTTCCTACGCGTTGCATACAATGTAGGAAGGCGTGACGTCATAACTTGGTAGCCGTTAGTATGGAGCGTTTTCGGATGAGTCCAATTTTGTGCATTTCAAACTGTGATATCTCGGGCAGTTTTCATGCTAGCGAAATAATTCTTATACCAATGTTTCTTTTTTTTGAGGGGTAATTTATGTAACATAAAATAAAAAAATAGTCAACATGCCTATTCTATTTGGAAATATTTTACTTTACGTGACTGGAAAATCGTTATGGTCCATTTAAATTTCAAAGGGTAAGGTCCGCTGGACAATCAACACGGTCGACTGTATTGTCACGATTGTCGTGTCGTATTTGTTTCTAAATTCTGACTGCTTGAAATTATATTATTATTGACGTCACGACTTTATATCAATTAGTTGCTTCAGTTTTATAAACATTGGTGGCTCGCACTTGGGTCCCACTTTCAATACAACGTATGTCCCGGAAAATGCATGTAACCTATAAAAATTGTTTTAAAATTGGATAACCTACCAAAATCATCCAAATATGCAATGTTAGTTGTATTATTAATTTAATATCACAACATATTTTTTATAATACCGTGTATCGCGTGATAATCACAGTGAAAATTCAACCATTTTGAAACTTTAAGTATGAATCATGATTATCAATTGTTTGTTTGACGTTATGTCAAAAACTCATGTTATCTGACTCGAAAAAACTAAGTGCTCTAAAATAATACAGGATTCTGTAAACAAAACACACGACCATCCCTTTTAGAAAACCTCTCGTAATCTCAAGTAATAAGTTTCAGGTTTCAAGTTGAGCCTGGCCTGATGGCCAATTACTGAATTTTGGGGTGACGATTGGGTACCCAGTTAACACCTATAGTATTACAGAGTATCCGGCTTAGGCTGGCAACCAAAGTGCAAGGGGGGCAAGGATAAGCTGGTAAGGCAAAGTTCCGTTCTTGCGGTTAGTACAATATGAAAGAGCTTAACCTTTTTACTTAGGTGTTACTAGACTGTATATTTAGTTTGGACGTGTTACATTTTGTGTGTTGATGTTTTTTAAAAATAGTAGAAGTAAGTATAAAGCTTTATGAAATAGTACGATATTGTGAAATATCACGATTATTATGTCCTTATATTTGTTTCTAGATACGAAAATCATCAACAGAAAATGTTCTTTGTAAGGAAGATTTTTTAAAGTATTTGAGTACCCAACTGTTGACAGTTGCTATCATTCGATCCTTGTCAGTTTGTTTGTTTACGAACCAATCATCCACTGCTGTCTATAGTGCAAGCAAATATGTGTTTATTTACAAAACTTCTTCGAAATGTATACTTTGCATATTTGCTGCTTGTAGAAAAAAGATGATTTATGGTAAAGATAATATAGTAGATTATACACCAAGGGGATAAAGCAGTGTTTTATGTCACGGGCGCTACATTGAATCATGAACGTAACGAAGGACTCCAAATTTAACTCCCGAGCGCAGCGAGGGTGTTACAAGGTAATTCCCGAGCAAAGCGAGGGAATTAAGATTGAGTCCTGAGTGCAGTGAAGGATTCAAGCGCCCAAGAAAAAAACAGTTTTATCCCGGTGGTGTATACTCTACTTTTCTCACTTTATGCGAGACAATAAAAAACCAGGCTTATTAGATAGTGTTTATTACAGCATATTAAAAGTGCAAATTGATATTGGAGACATTAGTCCAATTATGGAAAGATAATATAGATACACCATAGGCTGCTTGACTTCTTTGTAGCTGATAAATATTCAAAATAGACCAGAAGCACTGATTCAGACACAGACTTTGCGTCTTTTGCAGTTTTCCATGTGTCAAAATCTTTATAGGCTTTCAGGTATTTTTCCTTTGACTTTTCTGGGAGTAGATTATTGACAATGCCTATGGCATCTAATTTAATAGCTTCTGGAGACAAAATACTTTCATCACTTGAAATTTTTTATTTTTTCTTTGAAATATTTATAGAATCTTCTAAAGCTAGTAGTACTACTAGCTACGGCTATAGCAACTTCTTTCAGCTGGCGTGGCCTACTCGATTTGACAAACAAACGTCTCATGCGAATCTAGTGGGCCACGGCCTCGGTCTTCGAAAATCGAGTTGGCCGCGCCCGCTGAGGACACATTCTGTTTAGTGAAATTAGACTTTATGTACATAGCAATAAGAATTATGAAAGTGAAAATCACATTATTGACCAGCGGGTTATAATATAACATTATAACCCGGCTAAGGCCAAGAGATATAATGTCTTGCTTTCGGTAAGGTTTACATGACATATAATTCGGCATTGTCGAGCATGTGGTGTGAAAAAAATATTAAGTAGATGCAATGAAAACCTATACTCCAGTCAACTTACGGAAAGAATGTTTGTAAACAAAACTTCTCACATTTTTCGTAATTATTCCACAAATACGTAAAGTTTCAGTGTATTAACACCATATATCCAACTTGGACAACGTAAGTAAGCTATCAATGATATTCACATTTATGAAACGTGTAATTAAAAAGTACTTTTGAGGTTAAATATGGGCGGTTTGTTTACAAACATTATTTCTGTAAGCCGCCTGGCTCAAATCCAGTAAAATTATCTACTGGAAATATATTAATTATGAATCAAACTGAGTACTCAATGTCTCTTCAGACTTCTTCAGTAATCAGTAACACGGACCAAAATACAAATCATATTTTCTCACGTCTGAACTATAAATCAATGCCTTAGTTGTTCCACGAATAGCTTAATATGGTTTAACAAGCGAAAGGGGAATTAGTCGCAGTAACCACGAAACAAGCTCCTCGTTTTTAGAGTTCCGTACCCAAAGGGTAAAAACGGGACCCTATTACTAAGACTCCGCTGGCCGTCCTGTCTGTCTGTCTGTCTGTCACCAGGCTGTATCTCAAGAACCGTGATAGCTAGACAGCTGAAATTTTCACAGTTGATGTATTTCTGTTGCCGCTATAACAACAAATACTAAAAACAAAATAAATTAATATTTAAGGGGGCTCCCATACAACAAACATGTTTTTTTGACGTTTTTTGCTCGAAATTAATAACGACAACAGGTAGACAGTTAAAATTTTCACAGATGATGTATTTCTGTTGCCGCTATAACAACAAATACGAAAAACAAAATAAAATATTTTTAAGGGGGGCTCCCATACAACAAACGTGATTTGTTTGTCTTTTTTTGGTACGGAACCCTTCGTGCGTGAGTCCGACTCACACTTGGCCGGTTTTTATATTTATTTTCATTGCATCAGAATAGAACTCTGATCTTCGAAATTGGGCCACTGCAGTTTGTCCAACTAAGAAAATATTGGCTTTGAAAATTTCTAAACAAACGCTCTAACTAAAGGTTATGTTATGTGATTGTTTACGAAGGCGATAGTTTTTTGTTTTGTTTTTATAAACGGTCTTTTATTTTGCGAATGGAAATCTTTACGTCCAATTAATAGCAGTGAATTTATAAGTTTAAGAAAATGGTCACAAATTGTGAATTAAATGCCAACAAACATTAAATTTCTATCTTTGGATAAAACATAGAATCTCCTAACTTTTTTCTTAAAAGTATATTTCCCTCCGTAGAATAATATAAAATATGCAAAATGTACAGTACGCCAAATGTTCAATTCGCAAATTATACAATACGCAAAATTTTCAATAGGTAGCCAAAATGTACATACTATTATACATACAACTGTAGTAATGGAACGATTGCTAATGTCCTGTTAGAGTGAGGTCGCCAATATAAACTTTATACGTGGTGCTAATGAATATCGACGTCATTATTGATGTGTGTTAATTCAATGTGACGCAAAATAGGGCGGACTCTCTCCCTGCCGATAATACCATATTTTGTTATAATGCGAGAGATCACCAACCAATATTTTATATTTAACTAGCTTTTGCCCGCGACTTCGTCCGCGTGGATATTCGAGAAAATCCTATGGGAACTTTAAACCAGGATAAATAGTATTCAATGTTTTAATTTCATCAAAATCAGACCAGCCGTTCTAACCCGCTTTTTCCTCTCATAAAATTTCATACCCTATTTTGACACCTAGAGAATTTCATACAAACTTTCATCCCATATTTTAACTCTTTTATCCATTATTTCGTAATAAAAGGTAGCCTGTGTTTTTTTTCTTTTTTCTCAAGCTTTACTCTACCTCTGTACCAAATTTCATCCAAATCGGTTCAGTAGTTTCGGCGTGAAGGCGTAACAGACAGACGGACAGACAGACAGAGTTACTTTCGCATTTATAATATTAGTATGGATTAATTAAAACAACACAATTCTGTAAAATAAGCTTTTCAGATACTAATGAGTATTGAATTGATATAATTAAACACAAACGAAGTAATACCTCCATTCAAATATAGGAAGGTGTTTAATCTTCATCGTCTGTTTTTAAGTGACAATAAGGCATCTATAATCCTCTTTTTCTAAAAATAACCAACCTTAACTTAATTAACTATTTAGGTTTTATTTTATTAAATTTCTATGTTACCATAACTTCTGAAAGCGAAGTTGTGTGAAATGACCGCAGATTGACCTTTCACCAGACCGCAAACCCGCGGTCAAACGTCTCAACACCTCGAAAACCACTGATAGTTTTAACAAGATAGAAACGGTACCTCCATACTATATCTTGTTATTTTTATTTATTGCTAAAGGATTAATCTATAGAAAAGTTTTTGTGCAATAGCTTTCACTTAAGTTTTCACCTAAAGCAAACCTTTATGAAAACTTAAGAGAAAACTTATATTTATTTTGGATTACAAGAGTACTTCTCATGTGATCAAAAATAAGTATAATTAATTTAACAGTTTACACTGTGGTAACAAACACCCGTCTGCGTTGAACAAAACCAAACTTTTAATTTACATTTTCGTACCCACGCAAAACAGACCGCAGCGACCTTTCACAAGCCGAAAAACCTCACCTCGAAAGCCAACTGATCTAATAAGATAAGCCGATCCCTTTGCGAGTGCATAACGCCATCCCGGTAATGCTAGGGTCCCTCCCTGGCGCAGATGGCACCCGTGCCGCTAGTTTTTCATACACTCATTGAGCTTAGGGCTGTCACTCAAGCGATTTTTTTTGCTTTTGAAAAAGTGAAAGAGATGCTTTGAATAATCCAATATCAGCTGCTAAACGTTGTTGTATTCATAGGTGACGAGATTGTATACCTAATGCATTTTTGTGGAAGTGATAGTAGATCGTATACAAAATGAATGGTGATGTTAGTACAACATGAAATATAATTCCTTTTACGACTTAAAATGCTATAAAAGTGGAGAAAATGATTCTGCAAATTGATATAATTATTCTTGAATTTAACGCCGGCAATTTCAGTTTTTAGCATCCGTTGTAGGTAGTTTCATTCGAATTAAAATGCTGTAATTACAATTACGCTAGTACTATTATTTTTTTCTGTGATACGAGTGAAATCATAGTTTCTATTTTGCTTAAAATATTATCAGTCAATTTACCAATATTAATAACTTAGTACCAATACCTTCGATCAATCTATACTGTGGATATTGCATGACAATGGCATTTGTGGGACACTTTTAACTCCCCCAAAACGCAACCTACTATGAAAGTCCACCAAGACTTGTCATACAACTTGACATATAGTGTCGTGTGATTTGTCAAATGGCATGTGCCACATTTCAGCTTTGCTATTGTATTGCGAAGTGCATCCTTTGACCAATACAAATAAAACTTTATTTGGTAAGTCTTCGTACTTTTAAAGTTTAAAATTACTTTTGATGAGGGGTTTTGATATGTTTTTTATTCCACCAACCTTCTGTCAATCAATTAGTATAGAATATTATATTTTTTTCCGTTGTAGTTATAGCATATCGAAAATTTCGGGTACACATACTAAAGTTTTACCCCAAAAAGGTTAACCTTTCAGTACTTTTGGGGTAAAACTTTACTTTACCCATTTAAATGGCTAGAGTGCTAAAGGGCTATTCGACAGCCCTATCAAATATTAACATTCGCTGCATCCCGCGATCACGGATTCATGCGGAAGGGGCGAAGGCCCTTGCGCTTTCAACTGTTTTGTCTGTCGTGCGGAGTCGTGCGGCATGGTCGCACGCGCAGACGGCACGTGCTCGCGCCCAACGACCGAACCCGCGCTCGGTAATCGAACCAACCCGCGCTCGGGAAATGAACTCTTGTGACAAATCGCCGAAGGATTATTGTTTATAGTGTGTAAAGCCCGTATATTTATAGCAAAAGAGTTGTTTAAGTGGACGATCGTGTTTACGTTGAATGCAGTTCGGCGTTAATTCGAGCTGGCCGTTTGTTTAGATCAGCGTGATTCAAAGGCCCAGTGTGACTTAACATGAAACTGGATTTTATATTTAGCTAAAGTACGACGCTTAGATTTATTTTATGTTCTTCGAAGCTACGGATTATCATAAATCATGCGCACTTCTTTACTTATTGCAACTCACAAAACTTGTTTTCCTTTTATAAGATGAAAATTAAAAGCGTTTAGTTATGCCCCTTATAATTGAAAAGCTGCTAATCGAAATGAATTATATTTGAAGATTACTTTAATAAAATGAGTTTAAAATTACCACCATAAAAGAAATCCGAAAATATACCAAAGTGTTACATTCATTCTTCCGTAACCGTAAAGCTAAAGCATATAAAATAACGTATTCCAAATGTCAGATCAAAGATTAAAGAGTTCTAAGAAAATCTGAGGATTGCATCCAAAGGCTAATGTGGCAATACTGAAGTTTTCCATTTCTTTTAACGATGTATTTTATTTATTGTAGTTCCGGACTTTTACACAATGACACACTAAAGTTTTTCTCACTTTGTGTCAGTTCTCATTAGTTCCGTTCCGGGCTGTTTCATAATCAATCTTTCGCTCAAAATTCATTGTATGCTATTTTCGCTTACGAGTGAGTCACGAAACAGTTTAGGACTAAAGTTTGAATGTGCAAGCTTATTATTACAAACTGCAATAGATTGTCAGAAAAAAAGGATATAGGTAACCAAATTAAAGTAAAATAAAGCATGCATATCTTTTATAAGAAAATACATATATGCTCATGAGCGTAATAAAATAAGTACTATAAACCTGCATATACTTTTATTCTCATGCTGTTGGTGTATCTTAATAAATAAGTTAAAAATAAATCAGGTTATTTGAGTTGTTCCGTGACTATTATTTTATCTTATACTTCTTAATTAACTGCAATATTTGTAATATATATCTTCTTTTTTGTTACCTTATCTTTTAAAGTTTTAAAGTAAATCCGTAATGTATGATTTGGTTCATTGATTTAACCACACTATCAACTTTTTTCCGTTAAACCAATTTTATTTGTAATTTGAAATTCATTACTGAAAAAGATCGCCTTAATAATGCAAGAATTCGTTCAGTCTGTGAATTTTGCGTCGTTTTACATTGCGAAATTTAATAAACTGATAATATTAGAAGCGCAATGCTCAAATGCAATCGTTGAACATTGGAACGAAACGATCGTTTGGTCGCCGAACATGAATTCATATTACAAGTCTGCGATTTTCATACATAGGTATTCAACTGGTTCGGACAGTGCAGACAATTTCTCAAATTATGAAACGATTGACTATTTTTTTGACATTTGACATTCATTACCCGTTCGCATATGGTTTTATAGCCCTTAACTGTTACGAAAGGTCAACTAAAATAAATAGAAAGTGGTAAATTAATGTCGATTATCGACATATAAAGAACATTAAAGGAATACATCGGAAAAGTAGTATGAATGAAATTATAATAATGGTAAATATCGGTAACAATAAACTCAAATTTTTTCCTTTATCACATGGGGCCTAAAGTAACGATGACCCTTTCTTATAAGAGCAGGCTTGTTCGCTATTTTTTGTTACAAAAAAACTTACAGGTAGGTATAAAAGTGGAAGGCAATATATCTAATATGTGGCTTGTATTCAGTTTGCAGTTTACTTATTGTACGATAGCTGCACTGGCGAACATGGTGCAGAAAACTAGGGTGACCACGTCCGTGCCAGGAAATAGCTAGGCAAACCATAAGTTAAATAAAATACTTGGTGCAACAATACTTTTTGTAGTTTAGATCCTTAACTTGTTTTTGCTTCTTTCAAATAAACACTGAATTAAGTTTTTCAAAGAAATAATATTAAAATAAAATCTTAAAATTTTAATATTTTTTAAATGTACTTCTAGTCCAAAATCATGAAAACCACTTTTATTTATATATTTTTTGTAGTAACAGATACTAATTAATTTGCAAATATTCACTTAAATTTTAGAAATTTGGTAATAAAAAATTATTACAACAAAAAATCGGACTAAAAAAAATTAAAACGGACTAGTAAAAACAGATTCTGGAAACTATTTCCCAACAAGAACTCGTCAAGACGATTCAACCGACCTCAAATTTGATGGGGTTGCATGGTTCCAATATTGACTTCCTATGGCATGGCCTTTCAGCTTCATCATCAGACCCTGGACCTCGTCTCCCATTAGAGTACTCGTCAAGACGATTCTAACGAGTCCAACCACGATGGGGTTTTATGGTTTCATCATAGAGTTCCTGTGGCCTTCTTCCGGCTTCATCATCAGATCAGCTCAATGACACCATAATATTGAATTGCCTTCTAGTTCTGACCTATGTTCAAAGTTTCAAGTCTCTAGCTCATCGGGAAGCTAATATGAAATCGTTCGCAAACTTTGTGGAGAAACAAACAAACAAACACACAAACAAACAAACAAACGCCAAAGCAACCTAATAAAAACGTGGTAAAAAAAATTTATGAAACACCTGATATTTTTCGCGATTTCAGTGGGTCCCATAGTAAAAATTGTTCAGTGTGATGGTCCCTATTTACTATATTCGACATTAAGGATTGTTTTGTAACACGTTGTATAATATTTTCCATTTAACATTAGACTAAATGCATTCGTAGTGTATTTTTGGTTATAAAATACAACCAGAATTTATACTTTTTAAATCAAAAGTCTTGCCATTACCCCCAATCATGGCGTCCCTACCAGACGGGTTATCTTGTCTCTCCTCCCGCCCACGACACACCGACACTTGGACTGGTCTGAGTTCAATAATACTTACCGAGAGATACTTGGACCGATGTAGGTGAGGCTTAACAAGATTTGTAGGCTTAATGTATTCATTAGAAAAGTAATGATATTAGGGGGGCTACTCAAATGGCCACTTTTCTATTCGTTCGCTAACTTAAAGCTTAAAAATAAGCAAATAAACGATCAAGTCACACGTCACAAGTTTATGTAAATCACAGACATTGTTGTATTGTATGGAATTGACAACCCTACGACACGTGATTTTGGAGTTTATGGCTTATTTTGGATTTTTAAGTTAGCGAACGAATAGAAAAGTGGCCATTTGAGTAGCCCCCTAGTTCATCTGCAATTACGGTGGATAGCCCACCAAAAGTGGCGTCCCAGGGATTTTAATTAAACTTTACGTGGATTTTTAGGGCCCATAAAGTAGTATTTTTAGAAGGTATCGATATTCCCTCGTATACATACGTAGAAGTAAATAGTAAGTGTGTAATAAAAAATGGTCACTTTTGCTATCTACTACTAGAAGTGATCACGAGGGAATGTAATGATACAGTTTAAAAATACTAGACTGAGGGCCCTAAAAATTCCATCCACGTAAAGTTTTATTAAAATTGTGTATTTTAATTACAATATTATTTAAAATTCACCGCGGCGCCCCGCGCGCCGGGCGGGTACCGCCTTAAAGGTAAAGCTGTCTGAGAATGCTTATAGTAGAGAAATTGTTTGTAAGCACTTTTTCTTTTAAACCAGTAGTTTTTTACTTCAATTTTATATTGAAAAATAATAGTTATCATCTGGAATTTACCGCACATTGTTTTGCGACTTACTACGTAACGTTGTTTTACTTTTATTGTGTGAATTCGCCTAATAATATTACAGAGTGCAGTACGAAAATGTCTTTACATATTAGTAAACTAGCATTTTATTCTTGAAAAAGTTTTAATGTTGCCAAAAACAACAAAAAGAAATAACTTGCAAACTAAAACTACTTCATATTGCTTCACGAGACCCAATGCAACTTGATTATGCAATCAAATCTATTCATTCGAACGTTTATATGCAAAATTCTAGGAGTATCAATTCCAATTTGGACTCTAGTGCTAACAATTTAGAGACCTTTATAAAGTATTTGATGATAGCCATCAGTTTCACTAGTACTTGAAGTTAACTATAGTAGGGCCATTCGGAGCGTATTGAGGTGTCAACACGATTAATAGCCCAACTGGCAATCTATGGATTTAGTTCTTGTTTATTTTAGTATAGAAACCGCTTTTAGAAACTAATTCCAATAAACTTAACATTTATTTTACATATTTATCGGCAGATTAAGGCAATTTAAAAACTTCAGTCCTCTCTTTTATTTCAAAAAGCCTTGGGAAAGCCTTTTTATACTAACAACAAGATATCCATTTGAAAACTTATCATATCTGAAACATCTGCCGCATTAATTGTCAATTTGGCTGCTGAAATAATCCAAAATGCTTCTGATAGGACGTGTTGTTTTAATAGTGTGTTACTAACAATAATCACAAGTTTTGGATCCTTCCTTGTTGTCTAATAAACAACTTTTTCACCTCTCCACCACGAAAAGGGCACTTTTGGCACAGAGTATAAATAGTACTGACCTTTTGGTGCGCAATTTCGAATAACTTTTCTTGACGATCAAAAAGTTATTTTGCAAGAAACGAGTTTTCTCGCTGGTAGAGGTGAAAAGTGGTATGTTTAACAGGAGAGCAAATTTTTTTATGTCTCGTGCTTTTAAATCACTAACTGTGCTCAGTAGTCTACATTAGAATCATGAGCGTAGCGATAGCGAGTGATTCGATTCTAGACTATTTAGCTAGTTCGTGATTTGAAGACTCACAGCAAAAAATAGCTCTGCTCACTTGTTGAACAATAGTTATTTGTTATACAATTGACCAAAATCAATTTGTGCTGCGAGTGCCTACTTTTAAATCACGAACTAGCGAAGTAGTCTAGAATTGAATCACGAGCGTAGCGAGTGATTCTAATATAGACTACTGAGCACAGTGAGTGATTTAAAGGCACGAGACAGAGCAAAATTTTGGTCTCGTGTAAAACATACAACTTTTCACCTCTACCAGCGAGAAAATTTTCACGTGACTTTCCCGGTAAAAAGCTTAATTCAGCATTAGAAACTTGTTCACTCTAATCTTTTGAGTTAGACAACTATCTTCATCGTTGGACGCACTATTTTTTGTAATTATTTATCACAAAAATAGTTTGATCAAACCTATGCTAAAATTTTATTCATAGAGTTTACTCTAGTCTAGTCTAATCTACTTTAGTAGATTCCTGTCGTTTTGGTTACATTCCGTTGTATTATCTTATTCAATAATATCCCATCTTATTTATTTATTTAAATATAATCATAAAAATCTAATTTGTTAATAAATTTCATTAATTTTTCTTATTTCATATTTATTTCATACATGCGACCTCATTTCGTCCATACTCTCTATTTCGAATTATCAACCTTCTTTTTTAACAATCCTTATTTAAAACTCCTTGGTATATCCGTGCATTTTATTTTTTTACTTTTTAATCCATGTATGATATCATAAAGCACTCTATCTATCCTTTTCTCACATATCAATTTTACAAGTCTCTCCTTGTCACTTTATTTCTTTTTTCTTTATTATTTAAAAAGTTGGTGTTAGAAATTAAAAAAGCGATCGATTTTTGCTGCGAGCGTGAGGCAAAGTGCTTTTATAATTTCTGACACCAACTTTTAAAATAATAAAAAAAAGAAATACTCTATTTCTTTTTTTAAAACAAGGATGAGACTTGTAAAATTGATATGTGAGAAAAGGATAGATAGAGAGCTTTATGGTGTCATACATGGATTAAAAAGTAAACAAATAAAATGCACGGATATACCAAGGAGTTTTGAATAAGGATTGTTAAAAAAGAAGGTGATAATTTGGAATAAAGAGTATGGACGAAATGAGGTCGCATGTATGAAATAAATATAAAATAAGAAAACTTAATGAAATTTATTAACAAATAAGTGTTTTATGACTATAAATAAATAAATAAAATGGGATATTTATGAATTAGAGAAAAGCACAACGTAATAATGTAAAACAAAACGGCGGGAATCTACTTTATGAATAAAATTTGTCAGCATTGGTTTGATCGAACTATTTTTGTGATAAATTACAAAAAATGAGTGCGTCCAACGATAAAGACAGTTGTCTAACTCCAAAAGAGTTGAGTGAACGAGTTTCTAATGCTGAATTTAACTTTTTACCAGGAAACTCACGTAAAAATTTTCTCGCTGGTATAGAGGTGAAAAGTTGTATGTTTTACACGAGACCATAATTTTGTTCTGCCTCGTGACTTTAAATCACTCACTGTGCTCAGTAGTCTATATTAGAATCACTCGCTACCCTCGTGATTCAATTCTAGACTACTTCGCTAGTTCGTGATTTAAAGTCGTCACTCGCAGCACAAACTGATTTTGGTCACTTGTATAACAAATAACTATATAAGATTTTCAAAAGTAAGCAATTCTTATGATGGCACTTTGAATATTCAAGTACATTGTAATTTCCCGTACAGTTTGTGATACGATCTAGATTCAGATTGAATATGGTCGCAACTGTAAACTTGATCCGTTTACATTCGGCCGATGTCGATTACTATCAGTGTCAGTGTCTGATATCTCACAGAATGCAGAACTCAGTTTGTACGAACATGTTTTTCAACACGCACCGTCTTAGGCGTTTTATTTTGTGATTAAAAAACGGCAGTTGTCGGTTTGGAAAACAAAATTTTTCGCAATTATGAAATACAATAATTTAATGGTAGATAAGCAAGACATTTTCCAAGAGTTTTCACTTCCAGCTACTTAATCGAAATTTACTAACAGAAAACATTACCTTATATGCTATGGAGCTAAAACAAGGCTTTAATATCACAATGAATTTATGACTCAAAGATAACCAAAGCAAAGTCAAATGTTGTCCGATAAATAAAAGACAGGTTATATTATTTTGAGCTAGATGTGTAGGTGAATGGAACCAATTATGAGATAACAATGTGAAACCTTGGAATGTCGATTGAATATAATAAATAATATTAGCTTCTAGTGCAGCTCAAATTATGGTTAAAACATTATTTAACTGAAAATCAGATTAATCGAGACTATTAAGCTAAATGGCTATTAAGATGAAGCGTTGAACCTATATGACTTATTTCGTATGCCCGTTGCGAGGATCGACATTTCATTTTTATTGCTGGAAACTTACTAAACAAGAATTGTGTCAACTCCTTCGAACATCTATGCCTGTTCATCCCATAATACTATTGTATTTGTCAAATATTATTGTACGTATCAACCCCTAACTCGCTTGCTGCAAGTAAATGGTAAAATAAAAACGTTTCGTTTTCGTAACAATCAAAATTTTGGTTAATTTTCTCAAGGGATATTAATCATAAAACAGTTTAAAATTTGAATTTAAGAAATTCTGACAAGACATACATCTTACTGAAATAGTTTTTGAACTTTATTATTACTCGCTTTTATGAAAGCTTTCATCGTCAGAAGCTCTAATAAAACTATTTTCGTTGATTGGGTTTAAGTAAAATCTCTTGTCAGTATTTCGGAGACACTTAAAAGATAGGTAAGAATATCATAAAAAGTTGATTTAAGCATAAGCTATTATAAAAACACAGCGCACTCCTATAAACCGATTTCAAAGTTAAATTCCATTCCAAATAGAAGTGGATAGGAATCCTCCATTTGTGTAGGATATATTTGTATGTAAAATTGTTTGAGAGAGCAAACCAGTTTGCAGTCGGGATGTATGTGGGCGGAACTCGATGCAGTACTCTGCAATGCAACACTGGAATAAATTCCGAATAAACTCCATTACACTACTGCGAAATTACCAAAGGCTCGGCTGCGCTGAAAATAATTTCGTATCTGAACGGATTTAGCATCTAGTTTTTGTAACATTCTTGCTAATCGTCATAATGTGATTGAGAAAGGTGAAAATTGTTTTAAAATGTTGTTTCCTAGACAGTTGGAAAACCAATGAAAATATTTTTTTAATGTTTTACCTTGTGTTTACGATTTCACTTATTAAGAATTCATCAATTGTTATGCTAATGCCACCTTTTAAATTAGAGGCTTCTCCAAATTAATTGTTTTGTGTACAGAAAACGTACGCATTAATGGAATTTCTTATTATTTGTTTGTTATGAAAATTCTTTTTTATTTTTCTTGGTTAAATTGGTTTGGAATACGAATAAAAGTCAATAATGACTTTTGTTAATTATATTTCCCGATTTTTTTATTTCCTTTTCCGAAAATTCCACAGAAACTTTTTTTAGAAACATCGATCCATTAGCAAATTACTTAAAGAATTAGCGATTCCCAACTCTCAAGTTTTGCTTCTTTGCTTATTTTGAATGAAAATTAAACCTTTGAGCTCAGTTTAAAAGATGCAGCTTTCTTCGTACGCCATACGCAAGATGCGTTTCAGTCGCGTTTGCGTTTTACGACCGGTTCGCAGTGCAATAAAAGACCCTCGGTGCTCAAACTTTTAACTAATTGCTGTGTTCCCGCCATTCGATTCGCTTCGGTTCTCAAAACAGTAAAAGCTCAAAACAAACACGCTTACAAAATGTAACGCGAAACGTTTTGTGATGAGAGAAGCAAAGCTTGCTCTGTGTTCATCTGTCTCATTCATTACCTTAAATAGTAAATACAATGCAAGCAATGAGCTTTATATCAAAGCATATTGGGTAATTAAAATAGTCTTAATACACATTAGATAAATAATCTCAGTGATGATAGATAATTGTGTTACCTAATTTATTTTCTTAAACGTACACAAACAATTTGTTCGTAGCAAGAGAAGACCCCTTATGGGTTTCAACTAACGTTATGGTAACTATAATTTGTATATAATGTAATCGATACTTAAAAAAAATGCTCAAAAGAACAGACTGTATTACAAAAAGCTTATATTAAGTAGGTTTACAAAAAACAAACCAATGTTTTGCTTTGCCATTAACAATGGGAGCTTTATACCCATTTCAGTTTACGGCCAACGAAGTACTTTTTTACCTCTGTTTACGTTACGTTACAGTGTAACTTACTTGTCACTACTTTATGGTTTTTAAATGCCACAAAAAGTAAGTTAAACGACTATGTTTGTTTGGCCGCGGGAGGGTCGGTTTGCCCTTCCCCTAAAGATCTGTACCCCAGTCTGTGAGCACAACAATAGTTCACACGAAATAATCAATATGGGTCTTTGAGAACGATCGGGCAACCGACTAATGTCTGCCTACGTCACGAGTACGATTATGAAATAATATATAGCTAATTAAGTCTGCAATTAGATCAGGCTGTCGATTCTACTAATGTTAACGTCATAATCGTGTTTCAATGGTGTTTCTGTTTTGGGTTTAAGAAACAAGAACTGTGGCAAAAAGCATTACGACTTAAACACGATTGAAATACGATATGACGTTAACTGACCGGTGACTTGGGCCCCAGTGCGAGTGTGTTTTAAGATTATTTTATTTCCATTTTTTAGACCAAATTATTTTGGAAGGTGTGGTTTTTCCGATGTCTCTGGTTAAGAAAACACAAACTTCGTATATTTTAAAAACATAATTGTTTAATTACTAGCTTTCCGCGGGCAACTTTTCCCGCGTGCATATAATGTAGGTACTAGAAGTTATATCGTGCGGGCGCGGGCGGATACCCGTGCCCAGCAGTGGGGTGGGATAAAAAGATTAAAAAGTAGTTTATTATGTCCTTCGTATTTGTATGTACCAAATTCGTCAAAATCGATTCAGCGGTCAAATAATTCCTAATACTTCGTTAAAAAATGACTTCGTAAGAAATGGCATATTTTCAGAGGACCTTGTTAAGCAGTGAATGTTATAGCTTTTATAAAGTTTGATAAACATGATTAAGAAATAATAGAGAAATAGAGAAATTTAAGAACCAATAAAAATCTCACTAAAGTAGTGAACAGTGCTAGAATATCGCAGGATTCCAAGCTTTTGAGGTGACAGTGAAAAAGTTGTCAGAGGGGAGAGGAAAGTGATAAATCTGACTTAGTGTCATGACTTCGCAGTTTTGGCGGAGGTAGCGACCTCCGCAGCTCCGTAATCAAAATATATTAAGAAAGGTATTTCGGAAGATACAAAGTATACATGCAAATTGGATGCTATGACAAATAACATAAGCTCCTTCTCAGGACTTCGAAAAGATAGGAAAAACTTTTTACCGTTGAAAATGGTTATCAGATGCAAATAGCCTGAGACGTATTTTTGGCCATATCTCCGAGGATTTTGGGAGGATCGAAATGAAAATAGTACCAAAAGTTGGAGAGTTTATCGAGATACGTGTGAACGTTTCATTTTTGAAAATCTACTGGCAACTTTTGCGAAATTCCAAAAATTCCGGATTCCGGAAATTTTTTTGGAGGATGTTTGTTTACTAAATTGTAAATATTTCGGAAAAAATACCGAGTTAAGAAAAAATGAAAAAAAAGTCCTAGGGTATTAGTTTAGCTTTCAAATGGCGAAATAATTTTGAAAATCGGTTTATAATTTGTGACCTGTAGGTGGTCCCTTTAGATTTGGAATTGTAGAAAACGGCTGTTTCCGTACATAAAAAGTGATGTAGCTTCTATGATTATTGACCGATCGTCATGGTAATAGTGTTAAAAGATGCAGAAGCAGACGAGAAGTGCATTCGTTGGAATTTTGAAAATTGGTTAATATTATTTCGGCTGCGTCGAGGCAGTCAGCGGGCGCTTTTGTGACACGAGGCGGAGCCGAGTGTCACTATCGTAAAAATAAATAGGTACTACCTATAATAGGTAACTTTAAAAATATAATAGGATTTTGCATTTGATTTGATTTTGGTTTTTCGTAAATTTTTGTGTTCATTTTCAATGCTCCGATTCTTGCGGGGACTGTAAAATCTATGAATTTTTTAACGTTGCTTGGCCCGTAATTTGCACGTAAATGCACCTTGTTAGGATTAACATGGCGTAGATATTTTAATAACTCGTAAAGTAACTCATCATCGTTTAATAGAAGATAAGGTATATCTTAAAATTATATTTATATCAAATGGATAAATATTTACAAATATTCCGCTTGATATAACATCGTACGAATATAAAGAACATTCCTCAAAAATATTAAAACAAAATCGATATCTGAAAAATATTCGTGATTGCTTTGTGATGGAAAATCTGAGGTTGGAACGAGAATCCGTACAATAGGCTTTTATTATTGTTATTAACGGTACAGCGATGATATTAAAAGCTGATTTCGCACCGTCATTTTTGGTCCAATATCAAAGCATAAGCGTAGGGTCATTTTTGGACCCCTTTTCAAATTTTGTCTGGTTATTCTATAACAGCAGTACAATCAATTTGTGAAGTAAAAACATATTTTTTTTACATTTTTGCCCCAAACTTTTCCCTACGCAAATTGAAATTGTTGTCACTGTTTGCGCATCGCACGGTCGACCCGCGCGAGCCCCCCTCCCATCACCCGCCTTCCCCCGCTGGCGCCGCGCCGCTTGTGGCTGAAAACTGTGAATTTAAAAAGAAGTAATTCATAATTATCTCACCAAATTTTTTACTATTACTTCCTTGAACTTATATTTGATTTTGTAAAGAGGTCGCAAAATTACCCTGTATAAGAAGTACCGGTAAAGTCGGATATTTAGGATACTTGGCTTATTTGGGATTTCGAATACTGTATCCTTAGCACGAACAGCTATCGAAAATTATAACGCGCGTAAAAACATTCGATAGAATAATTTTGTAGGGGAAATTTGTATAGCGCCATCTAGAGCCGATAAAGGAAATGAAATTTTCCATAGAGAATTCTCTATCGAATACTTTTACGCGCGTTTTTTTCTCGATAGCTGTTCGTGCTAAGGGTACAGATTTAAATCTCTAGAGTATTCATACTACTTTGCGCCAAGAGTTTTAGTTATAACAGAAATGGTAAAAATGAGACTAACATAATATTAGTCTCATAATTAGTGTTCTAAATCCCAAATATACCAACTTTTCCAAATTTCCCACTTTACTTATCTATTAAAAAAATACATGATATCAAAACACAATGTTTCTTTGTCCCTAATAGCCCCACAATTCCCAAATAGCCCCACTTTCAGGTAGTACTTACTACATAATAAATTATAATAGTACTTAATCATAGTACCTAAATGCAGCTTACTTTTAGATTACATTTAGCATTCACAATATTTTACCAGAAAAAATAATTACTGTTATTTTCTTGCATGGTGTTCTTATACTCAATTCTCAATCCTATTCGAAGTTTGACATATTTTTTACTAATATTAAAACAAAAGGTCTTTTTATCGACGGCTAGAATTTACACTAATTCTATTTCATATGGTGTCATAGGTTTTTAAATATGAAATCGCCGATGTGTATGGAGAAATTTCCAGAAGTTCTCTCTTGCATTTTTCATACTAGCATTTTCTTTGTTCATTTAACAATCGTGAACACTCATGTAACAAAATTTTTATGTACTAATGTTTGAACACTATACTAATTTATTCCAAAACATTTGAGATAACGCTAAAAATAAGTTTTGGCATAGTTACCAGTGTTACAATCCCTCGGGTCATCCGTTTTTTTTTTCACAAAAAAAAGAGTCACTTTCAAGATATTTTTTAATGTTAAGAAAGCTAAATAAGGACTCTATTTTTACTGATAATTGACTATCATGGTCATAATTCGATATAATATCAAAATATTGTTAAATATTTTAAATCATAGAAGTTATTATTTTCTCTGTATGTGACTGATCGGCAATTTCATGGGTAACGACCTACTAAGTAGCACAGAATAAATTTATAGTACTAAACGTAAAGTTCAGGTTCGTCATGTCCGCAATGTTTGGCCTAATAATGCAAATCGCGACAAGCTCGTCAGCTGGGCCACACTCAAACATCCTCGATCACAAGCTCAGCCTCACGCCTCCCTCGCATAAACAAGCTGCCTGTTTATAGCCAGCCATTGTACAGGCTTAATTAATTTGCTTTTATGTGAACAGTCTTTTCGTTTGCGAAATCACAGTTTGTTAATTATCTGTGATCATAATGATCTTTTACTATCGGGCCGATTAAAAACGCAGAAGTTAAATCTGGGGGCAGCACGGTTTCGTTAGTACAAGAACAGTGAATAAATTTTTTCATGTAGCGAAATGGCCATGCCACATATTTTGACTAAGGTGAAGAGTTTTTGAAGTTAGGGCTTGTAGAGTTAGGGGGCGTAGAGTTAGAAGCTTGGCTCTACATGAGGCTTCATAACTTTTTCACGGTGCAATATGGAGTTTTGGCAGCACTAATGAAAATGTTTTTGGTGGAATTTATATTTTCAGTTATATGTTGAGTTAATAATTATGCAAATAAATATATTTAAATACAGATTAATTGTTAATTATATAAAAAAACTTTAACATTAAACACAAAATTTTTCTCCTTACAAAAATACACTGCGATAAAAATTATTTGTAATTGTAACTTACTTTAAAATTACTACATCTAAATGAGTTTATGACAAAACATTGTAAAATGTGTTACAAAAATATCTAAAAACTGTAGTTAGTCTAAAAACTGTAGTTAGTCATTTTAGCATCAAAACCACTGAGATTGAGGAGCAACATTTCCAGATTGTGACCCGCGAGACTCACTGCTGAATCATCTGCACCCATCTTATTCGAAGAAGGATGTGTACCTTATATTTACCTATTTTTTGTTTGCACAAACGAACATAATATAAAAACACTTTTTTTTATTAAGTAAATTAACAAACAAATAATATCACAAAATAGAGCACTTCAGTAAATTTTCTTTCACCAATACTTATTATAATATCGGCATCGGCATGAAGTAGATAAAATTTATTTTCCGAAAAAAAAAAACTAAATAAACATCATATTGTTCAAATTCCAACATGTAAAAAAATTATCCTGTTAGGAATAAGATGGTAGTTTGATTCTCTTATAAATATTTAATGTGAAATACACAATAGGATCGAAGCTCCTTTAAAGTTCTTCATGGCAGTTATTCTTCGAATAAATCTAGATAGCATCCCCATCTGACATTTGACAATCTTTATTACACTACGATCGCATGTTTATTAAAATAGCATGCGAATGGAAAAAAAAACAATCTTATGACTGGATAAAGTAGATGATAGGAGTACCTGGTACTTTTTTATTCAAATTGGAGAAATGTTTTGTCATTAAAACAAAATAAATATTGGAAAAAGTATTTTTTTTGCATCCAAAATTTCTTTAATAATGTTCTGTTCTATAGCATTTGACTGTCGAATAAATATATCTACTTACTTATCCTTTTTAAAATTTCGCAAGACTGTGAAAAGAAACCTAGAATATTGGTGTCATAGGTTGACGCCCGGCCACGGTGCCAAAACAGGCTGTGGTTTTGTCAGTATACTGTACGGGTACGTACTTTATGGTACCCAAAATAAAAAAAAACCAGTACCACTGTATTTCACGAGTTATAGCACATTTTTTGTGGCCCGGCTCCAACCCATGGGTCCTGGCCCGGCCAGGCTCTATCAACAATAATAGCTAACTTTATGACATTATTTATATGGGGGGTTACTGTACGAGTTACGTACCACAGAAAAAATGTATTATTTCTTTAAAAAAAGTTAGTAAAATGCAGTTTAAATACAAATTTCAGTTTAGTAGAAAGCGCCTGGCGATAATTCCAGAGCAACTGATTATAGCGCCTTATAGTCAATTGCTCTGGAATTTTCGACAGGCACTTTTTCATAAAGTAGAATTTGTGTCTAAACTACATTTAACTAACTTTTTTAAAAGAAATAACACGTTTTTTCTATGGTACGTAACTCGTACAGTAACCCCCCATATAAATAATGTCATAAAGTTAGCTATTATTGATGATAGAGCGTGGCCGGGCCAGGACCCATGGGTTGGAGCCGGGCCACAAAAAATGTGCTATAACTTGTGAAATACAGTGGTACTGGTTTTTTTAATTTTGGGTACCATAAAGTACGTACCCGTACAGTATACTGACAAAACCACAGCCTGTTTTGGCACCGTGGCCGGGCGAAAACCTAAGACACAGAATATTGAGCTTTCAGAAATTGAGTTTACGTGAGGCTCATGAATTATTAACTAGCTATTTTACACCTTCACATATAGCAACTCCTTGTTCAAGAGGTCTATTTTTTAATCTCTCATGTACTCACTGACTCTGGAATGTTTTATTATACAAAACTATATAAAAGCTAATATCTATTTGCAATAATAAGTACCTAGATAGAATCTTATAAAGTTATCTACTTAGGTACTAAAATACTTCAGAAGATTAGAAGTGATGAGAATTTGAATTTTCCTACTAGTATCTTTAACTAGTTCTCGTAATTATATAAAATTAATTGAAACAAATCTCCATCTAATTGATATCGTGTGAACCCCTTTAATTATGTTTGAACGTGTTTGATAAGTCCCTTGAGTAGAGAGCAAATTTGGATGGTTGCCAAATTATTGTTCGGCAACTTACTGTAACGTTTAACTCAACATGACAAACTTTCCAAACACTTTTATTAATAACTTATGTATCAATTTGAAGATTTAAGTAAGTACCTACTTACATTGTTTAATTAAGTTTTAAAAACTGAATCAAACCTATCGTCAACTTTTACTTAATTAATGTTCTATTTTTAACCTACCTTAATATGTAATAATAAATTATAGTTGTAGCATTGTGAACAAACCCTTTTAATCAACAAATTAAATGTAGATGAGAGGTATTTTATTGACTAGGTATAAAAAAACCACAAAACTCTAAGCCACAGGTTTTATGTTTCAACCGTGTTATGTTTACGTGGTCTAGTCTAGTGTTTCGACCACTAGAGTTCCCGGGTTTAAATCTTAAGAACTTTGGTTGTTAGTTGGGTTTGTCTTAGGCATCTATACCTTATTAGCTACTTGCTAGTTATCTGAGCAATATTGACATACTCATTGTTAATTTCTATTAAATCGCTTATTTTTTACATTTAAAATAGCTTTAAAAATAAAAACATCTTACCAACTGTATTTTAATCTTCGTTCATCCTTGAAAATTATTATCGGCATTTCTTAATGGGAATGGAACTAAATGGTGATTGCCTAGAGACCAAGCATAAAATGGCAGTTGGGTTCATTTATTAGGTTAATTTGCCTTTTGTTAACAAATTGCAGTCGACTGATTCACTCTGTAAGTACGCTTCATTAAACCGATAGATAGCCTAGTTTCGTTTGAAATGCAAATATGAAATACTGAGGCTCACGTTGGACCACAACGACAGTTGTGTCAAATCAGAAACATATCAATCGAGTATTGAATTGTAGGTACCTATCGAGCTATTAATTGGGGTAATTAATACGAGTATATTAGAAAAATACTAGAAAAAATCGACTCACCCGTAGCACTGACCAATTATGCTACCGAGTCCCGTTAGAGGTGCTAACGGGTGAAAAAATAGCATTGTGAATGCCTAAAACCTAAAAATTCAATAATTAATTGGGGTTGCCAATTATTGTAGGGTTTTGCAAATTTATTGGGGAATTCTGGTATTAAGTTTATCTGTTAGCATAACTGCATAAACCTATATTGATACATTGTGATTGGAAAGGCTGTTGAACCTTGAATGCAATTATGAAGTCCCATTGTCCTTATTCTTCGAACCAAGTCGCGCCCTCTATGTTACAATTACCTTAATTAGTCATCGTAAAACCTATAATTTACTAGCATTCAAAGTGCCGGAATTTTAATATTTAAAGATTCAAAAAAGAGAAACAACCCAAGCTCTTAGTCATGAACCGAATTCACATCCTTTAGCCAAAACGGTAAAATGTATGAGTAAGATTTGAAATGAGGATATTGTAAGCAAAAACTGTTTTGACATTGAAAAAATCTTTTCGTTCGCTCCAGTATAGGCCCCGTTTTCACGAAAAAGTGCGATCCCCTTATATCACAGAAGGTTGTGAAGATATGATATTCAAAAAGGCTCAAAAGACGCGTATTTACGAGAGCTACAAGGTGGAAAAAGAATTATTCGAGAAAATAAAAAACGTAAAAATTTATGGCCGAAATAGTGGAAAAAAATCGTTGAATCCTCAAATCAAAAGACGCGTATCAACGAGGGCTACAATAGGTATGTAGCGTGAAGGCGTAATTTCGGGAAGCGTGCTCCTTAGATGCGCATCGCGTCGCTGAGTTGACGTAGTTCAAAATAAATCTTAGATTTTTTTTATATATATTAGGTTATAGTTATTACCTTTCAATAAAATAGTAATATTTATAAAAATGAAATAATTTTATATGAATTTCATACACACGAATCACAGAAAAGGAAATCCAAAATTGTTCATGGCTTTGCTGTGATTTCAAAGTATTGTAAGTACTAATTCAAAGAAAGGATTTTTTTTTATAAAATTCAGTTATTAAATTCATTTTCAATGTACCAGGAGGTCGTGAAAGGCACGAGATCTGTGAATTTTTTACTTTCATTGTGCATTTTTATATTTAAGCTACTTTACACAAAATGAATCGTAGTAAAGATGTGTAGGCTACGGTTCCTTTAGCCAAAACAGTAAAAAGTTATATATGACTAAGTTTTGTAATGAGGATAAGTAATTGAAGCAAAAACTGTTTTTTAGCTTTGTGCATTTTATATCTAAGCTACAGCACAAAATGAATAATAGTAACTACAGTACAGATGTAACGGTGTACCTACATTTCATTTTCTTCTATTTTGGAATTATTCAACCCTGGTTCTTGATTGATGAAGTTGATTTCCAATTTGAAAAGGGAAGACTAAATATCCGAAATGTTAAAATAATTAAACAATAGACTATTTTATAATTTTGATTTCTATTTTTTTTAGCGAAACAACACAATCGTCAGATTCTAAATTCAAACCCACAAAGTACTTTTTTACCATCGCCACTCAAAAAAGTGCGTTTAATTCAACGAAAAGAGTGAATAATACGCGATTTTATTCACCGAGTGAATAAAAATAATTTTAATTTGGAACAAGCGCTCATCATGAATTAGTACAAAAAAGTGCTGAAAGTACGTACTGGCTGCTATGGAGCTATTCCATAGAGAAAAAAAAAATAAACGAAAGAAATATCCCGCCAAATTTAACTAGGTTCTTTTTAGTGTCTTATCTTTGGGTTCTTTTGTGTCTATTAGGGGGAGATTAAATGTTCAGTCTTGCATCAGTCCATTCCATCAGTTTCTTACGATATTCAGTGTGCAAAAATTCAAAGTTTATACAGACTGATGGAATGGACTGATGCCAGACTGATCATGTAATCTCTCTCTTAGCGTGGTTGTTTTATGTCATTGGAAAACTTCTAATTTCACTATTTTCTATGTTTAAATATTAGCGATTACCTAATTAATAAAATGTGATAACTATAAAGAGGCGCTCGACGGCACAGTGGTTTAGCGCCTGGCTCAGCAATTGTGGAAGTAAAGCAACTTTCGCAGGGGTCGGTCATGGGATGGGTGACCAAAAATTTATTAACTCGAGCTCCTCCGTGCTTCGGAAGGCACGTTAAGCCGTTGGTTCCGGCTGCATTTGCAGTCGTTAACACCCTTCAATCCGCATTGGGCCCGCGTGGTGGGTTATGGCCCATCCTCCCACCCATAAAAAGGCCTGTGCCCCAGCAGTGGGGACATTAAAAATGGCTGATGGTCAACTATAAAAATTCACAGATTTTACAGTCCCCGCAAGAATCGGAGCATTGAAAATGAACACAAAAATTGACGAAAAACCAAAATCAAATCAAATACAGAGTCCTATTATATTTTTAAAGATACCTAGGTAGTACCTATTTACTTTTACGATTGTGTTGTGAAAAAGAAGAAAAGCGCCCGCTGACTGCCTCGACGCAGCCGAAATAATGTTAACCAATTTTCAAAATTCTAATGAATGTACTTCTCGTCTGCTTCTGCATCTTTTAAGACTATTACCATGACGATCGGTCAATAATCATAGAAGCTACATCACCTTTTATGTACGGAAACAGCCGTTTTTCTACAATTCCAAATCTAAAGGGACCACCTACAGGTCACAATTATAAACCGATTTTCAAAATTATTTCGCCATTTGATAGCTGAACTAATACCCTAGGACCCATTTTTTCATTTTTTCTTAAGTCAGTATTTTTTCCGAAATATTTACAATTTAGTAAACAAACATCCCCCAAAAACCGGAATTTTACGAATTTCGCAAAATTCCAAAAAAAGTTACCAGTAGTATTTCAAAATTCAAACGTTTACACGTGTCTCGATAAACTCCTCAACTTTTGGTACTAGTTTCATTTCGATCTTCCCAAAATCCTCGAAGATATGGCCAAAAATACGTCTCAGGCGATTTGCATCTGATAACCATTTTCAATGGTAATACATACTATAAGTACTGCTAGGTATTTGTTTTCTCGCAGTCGATGGTAAAAAGTAGAGTACACAACTCGTGAAAAAAATTCACAGATTTTACAGTCCCCGCAAGAATCGGAGCATTGAAAATGAACACAAAAATTTACGAAAAATCAAATCGAATGCAAAATCCTATAATATGTTTAAAGTAACCTAGGTAGTACCTATTGTTTTACGATTGTGACACTCGGCTCAGCCTCGTGTCACAAACGCGCCCGCTAACTGCCTCGACGCGGCCGAAATATTATTAACCGATTATCAAAATTCCAACGAATGCACTTCTCGTCTGCTTCTGCATCTTTTAACACTATTGCCATGACGATCGGTCAATAATCATAGAAGCTTCATCACTTTTTATGTATGGAAACACCCTTTTTTCTACAATTCCAAATCTAAAGGGACCACCTACAGGTCACAATTATTAACCAATTTTCAAAATTATTTTGCCATTTGGTAGCTAAACTAATACCCTAGGACCCTTTTTTTCATTTTTTCTTAAGTCAGATTTTTTTCCGAAATATTTACAATTTAGTAAACAATCACCCGCCAAAAAACCCGGAATTTTTGGAGTTTTGCAAAATTCCAAAAAAAGTTTCCAGTAGATTTTCAAAATTCAAACGTTCACAGGTGTCTCGATAAATTTCTCAACTTTTGGTACTATTTTCATCTCGATCCTCCCAAAATCCTCGGAGATTTGGCCAAAAATACGTCTCAGGCGATTTGCATCTGATAACCATTTTCAATGGTAAAAAATTTAATCTCGGTCCTTTGTATCCCTCGCTTCGCTCAGGATCCTTCGCTACTCTTGGGATCCAACTTAGTCCCTCGAACTAAATTCCCTTTTTATTCACTTGTTGTATAATCTACTATTTTATATTAGCGTGAGTTGTTTTTAAAAAAAAACACGATTAATTATTTTTATTTAAATTGCTAAGAAGGCTATGTTACAAACTTAATAGTCATAAATTGGCACCACAGATTATGTGAGATAACGGCGAGGCGATGGGTTGTATACGTACTTGATCTCCCGCTGCGCTGGCTCCATCATTGGTCATCTCGACGTGATTTGAACTTTGGACTGGCTGCGTTCCCTTTAGCCAAGCTTGATTTAATGTGACTTTATAGTATATACTTACTTGTTTTTATATGCTCTTGAAAAAAACATTACTAACTTTTCCGGAAATATCAATAAAATAATGATCGATCTTGAATTTCCCTCTCGAAATGGAATCATTAAAAACTATAAAATTATCAAACACTTGAAATAGGTTTTCTTGTAATAAAAGGTTCGCTGTAATTTTCTAGGTTCAACTCGATTCTGTCTATATCCCCAAACACTAAAGTTTACTTTCTATAGACAGTGTAAAGTCCTGTAAACATCGTGTTAGAATAACTATAAACTCGATTTTCTATTGAACACAAGCGCTAACTTTCTCGTTTAAGTCTTTGTAAGCCAGGTTTAGCAACATAATAAGTTTGTCGATGGATTTTCGATCTTACCATCTGTGTTGTATTGAGGCTAATTGAATATTGTCCGATGGGATAATACCTATGGAATGCTTGCAAATATTCAAGTTGGGACATTGGTCAGTAAAAGCCTGAATCCTTGCCATAACTTGACATCAAGCTGCTATGTGGATTACGAATTATTGGTTTGCAAATATGGCAATAATTTGCGATTGACATTGTATGCCAAAAGCTACTTACTTATTGAAGAAAAAAGAAGTTCTTTAATATGGCCATTGTATAGAATCATTTATTTAAAAACTCTTAAAACAACAAAAAAAAACAAAAATTAAAAAATAAACTTGCACAAAAACATAAAAGGAAGAAAAACAACTTTTGATTAAGTTCATTAGACTAGTATGTATTCATTTCATGATTAAAATAATGATTCCTAAAATGCTGCTAATTAAATGTTTGATGCAATTAAATCGACTATGTAATACAACTGAAGTGACTAACTTCAGAGTGTTTGTGATACAAAACGATGTATTTTAATCTGTTTTTTTTCTGTTTTTCATACATTTTTGAATGAAGTTGCATCCATCAATTTTACTTGAGATGCGGGTAGCTTAAACAACTCTGTAGTTTTCTATTGAAGATACGCGCTTACAAGGTGCTTCAGTTAATATAGTAAATGAATAAAATGTTGCTGAAAAAACAGACTATTCAGATTATATGTGAAGTGTTAAGTGTGTGTGTAAATGTGTGATCGTTCACGATGGGAAACACTAATTCAGGACATGGCCATCAAAAGCAGCATAGCAAAAGCAGGAAAAGTAGGAGCTTACCTACTTCTCCGGAGGTTCGAAGGTATGTACTGCACCCCTAGCACGACATCTATCGAAAAAAAAAACGGGCGTAAAAGTACTCGATAAAGTTAATTGTCTGTGAAATTTAATTTTGCTTTTCAGCGATAGATGGCGCTGTACAAATTTACCATACAAAATTATTCTATCGAATGTTTTTACGCGCGTTATTTTTTCGATAGCTGTAGCCTTAGCACGAACAGCTATCGAGAAAAATAACGCGCGTAAAACTACTCGAATCCTACAATTTTGTATGGAAATTTGTACAGCGCCACTACGTCCGTAAACGGAACTAAGATTTGGAAGCACGAAACATGTTGACATAAGGTATCGAGCAGCCTTCGAATCGAGTTCGAATAGTAAAGTTACAACTTGTATGGGAATCGGTAGCACGAACCCACTTTTGACATACGGTATCGAGACACTCGCAAGCTGGCTATCGACAACTTACTCACTGACATTTTTTCAGTGAGAGACTTTTCGAGTGACTTTGTATTATTTATTATTAAATTTTAAAAGCATTTATGTCGTAACAAAAATTAAATTTGAGAACTATGAAATGTCCACTGAATTATCCACAGGCAATATTACTTAAATTGTTCTCATTAAACATAGAAATTTGTAAAATAAAAATCTCGTCATTTTACTTGATTTTACGCTATCCACGGTGTCCCCCACACCCTCCATACCTTTATTTTAGCAATATTTTAGAACTTACCTACAAAACTCAAATAAAACTATAGAATACGGTGTTATAAGTATAATATTTGTTTTCAGACAACACATCACACAGTTTGGATACAGTTAATTAATTATTGTTTCATTTAAGTAGATATTAAAAAAATAAGACCATAAAACTATGATGAAAACTAACTAGGTATAACAATGCAAACTTAACAAAGTCTCTAATTTGTCGAATCTTCAAACACTAGGCATTAATTCCGATGAAATTCACATATTTTCATAGCACGTCCAAAGGTTTTATTGTTTATGTGTAAACAATTTATTATTCATTGACGATATTCCATTGTTATTCTTCAAGTTCATAAAAAATCTTCAATTAGAACAATTTGATGAAACTATGAAACATTGTAGTTTACTCCTAGGTCATAATATCATTTCCTCGCAATTGTATTATTTATTAGCCGACACAGATAAATCATTTTAGACAAAAACAAAATAAAGAAATGGCTTCACGGCTTTTTATTATTTTAGGTTATATTTTTCATTAAATCACAGGATGAGAAAGAAAGAGAGAAAGAATAGAGACACTCTTCTTTTTCAAACCAATCACGGGAAGGTGCAATGACCGTTCAAAAGCATGGGCAAAATCATGAACATTTTAAAAATTATTATAATATTTGCAAATTAATTTAAGTTATTAAATGAAATTAATATTGTTAACAGTTTTATTATTAATAATAAGAATAATAAATGTAAAATTATGATGATAAACAACTTGATTGAATTTTAATTTACATATTTATGATTTACATAGATATACAACATGGTTTTTGAACGCACCTTGCTTCAATTGGATTGATAATTGGATTGTGTCAGGTTAGCTTTATTTATCGCTACTATCGAGTTGACGTTAGCCAGCTCTGTAAAATTCGTGCTGCCGATTTTGCTAGCTTTCGAATCGAGTCCGTTTTCGAGTAGTATTTTCTTACGCGCGTAAGATTTCTCGATGGCTGTTCGTGCTAAGGGTACTGATCGTAATAAGGGTAGACTAAAGGTAAATAAATAAATGAAAAGAGATTATAAAGAGTATATGTATAACATAAAACAAACTTTAAGCCTAAACTTTAAAGTAAGATTGATAGTGGCAAAGACAGATTTAGGTAATGTTTTTATAAGATTTAATTTGTTACTTACTTGGCCAATGCACTAACATAATATTAGTACTTGTCATAATTTAATGGTAGTACGAGTAGTTAGGTGTACGTTAGTACTTACCTAAAATTAAATTTTTCATGAACCTGTGTAAAATATAGTACCGCTACTGCCCACTTTGAGCGTTGCTGTCGTCTTCATACTTAATACCATTTTATTTATATTTCGATCAATAGTAGTATATTATGGAAACGTAGAAAAGTTTGAATATTTAATACGTGTACAAGTAAAATGTTTTTAACCTACATTGGTTTGGGGCACATAATATTTTACTATCGAACCGAATGCTTCATCATAAAACTTATACGTAGTTATGGGACTAATCATAGAAACACAAACAAACGAAGTCAAAATAAACAGTGTTTAAGCATTGTATAATGTGTTTTGTCATTTTTTTGTGGTTTTACTCCACTAAAAATGACTTAAAAGAAATGATACTTGTAAACTGCTTATGATTAGGTACTTATGGAGATCATTATTGCATCAACTTAGTCGTATTGGAAAATTGAGGATGGAAATATCATAATGATATAACATAAAGAAAACTTTCAAGGGAGCCCTAATATTTCCAATCTTTCTTATAACAGCTGCCATTAAAATATTACCGCGACTCGGCGATCAATGTAATGGTCTGTAAAATGTAATGCCATAAAACATCGTTTGAATGCAAGCAACCTCCATCAAAGCTATCACTGGACCATCATAAATAATGCCTATTAAATCTGACCCCCGTGCTTACAGCGCTTTTCAAGAAACTTGTAACGGACATGAGCAAAGTTTGTATTAAAACCTCTTTTTGACAAATTGACTGAAGAGTTATGTTAGACTAGCAAGCAACAGTACCCATTATTAGGTGTGTGTTTATTAATAAAAGGGTTTAAACCTATGTAACCTAAGTATGAGAGGCTGGCATAGTGTTACAACTATGCTATGTATTTTTATTTTTGACGGGATTTCGGAAATGTAGTGCCGCAAGATGAAGCCTGTGTATATCGATAGGAGATTAATAGACGAACAAAAAATATCGATAAAAAGTCTTAAATCGTAACGTTTTCGAGATAAGTTTGGATTTTTATCTATACAGGATCTTTAATATGGGTTATTTGAGAAACGTTGCGCTTTAGGACTTTATATGAAACATCATTTTTTGTTCATCTAGATCCTTTATCGATATACACAGGCTTCATCATGCACCATGCATTCCGAAATCCCCGTCAAAAAAATAAAAAACATGGTTATCACTATGCTAAAATGTTCAAACTCCTTTTAAATTTTCAATCCTTTCCTATAAAACTGCGGTTGCTTGTTCCTGTGACCCTGAAAAGGGCCTTCGAACTTGTTATTTCATAACGATACAAAACCGTTTATTGTATTGGGTCACGATGGTTGTACTAAGTTGTCGTATCTCATTTAAATATAAGCAAGATATCGGCAAATTCACAACTTAAGCAGATTTTTTTTTTATAAACTCTTACTTAATTGAGAGTAAAAAACGTAAAGTTAAGGTAGGTTTCGAAGAATAAAGGAGATGTTTCATAATAACAAGTAAAATTTTGTTTTTTATTTGTATGGAAAAGTACAACGTGGCAACCCTAGACAACAATAAACTATTGTTTTCGATAAATCAATGGGCAATGCAGTTTATCATGTTTTTTTTAAAACGTTTTCAGGGTTTATTCTATAGGGAATTTCAGGGTTTTTTGTACCTAACACGTTGTATAGGCGAGTACATAGGTACAACTACATTGTTTCAGCAAAGATTTTAATAAAAGTATCTTTGATCGTATCTTTGATCTCGTGTTATGGTAAGCTAACAAAGAAGGGTACTCTTGCCTTGACTTTTAACGACCCGCTGATCGTAATCATAAAAGTAATGAAGGAACTATTATTAGGCTGAGTTTGTAGAAGGTTAAGTAGGTGGGTACTTAAGTGAAAAACAGATTGCATCAGTTTTCCCGCAGCAGTTATCGCAGTTTAAATGCTGCTTTTAATATTTTCTTGTACACATATAATGCCCTTTATAACAATTTTTTTTATTCAATAAGGCACCTACACTATTTTTGAGTTGTCTACTGGGTAACAGATGGCTCTAAACACGAATTGTTCTAAAAATTTCACTCTTCAACAACAATAAATTCTCTATGATGTTAATTTTATGTCATCGGCCGAAAACTCAAAGGCTTCTTAGCTAAAATATTTGGTTAAGAACTTAAGATCTCCTTAACTTTAAGGAAGCTGTCAGTTTCATAGAGCTTCTGTCAAACCTGACAACTTTTTCGAATTTGAGATGGCCTTGACTTTAAGAATAGTTTGAGATAAAATTGATGACTATGAAGATACCCACCACAATAGTTTACAAAACAATAAATGTTGTTCATCAGCGCTTCACTCCATCGCACAGGAAGGATAAAAAATATTTGCAACAAAATGTTGCTCAAAATGATCGAAGCCAAAAATACGAAATTTCGATGCTGACACCTGTCCGTCGGTACAGCCGTACCCGACCTCCTCATTTCCGATACGTCCTCAGCCTCACGGAAACTGGAAGCCCGCTTGCCGACTCCCAAACATGACATGATACAAGATAACGTACATGTGGTGCCATTAATGTGTTTGTTTCTTTTCTGATATATTTGAATTATTTGCACATTCTAATAAAATGAGCAACGTGTGGTGCCATTAATGTGTTTCTTTATTTTGTCATATTATATTTGAAAAATTTGCACATTATAATAAAATGAGCAAAGTTTATCACTATAAATGTGGAAAATTACTTATGTGATAACATTTAAAACATAATCCAAAGAAGCTTTCAAACGCTCGACCTATGCATTGGGCAGTTGGATAGAACAAAAAGTTTCTCCATCCGAATAAAACCTGTAGGCTATCTTAGGACGGCAGGCGAAACCAGCGGCGCTAGCGGCCAAATTATGTTTAATCCAGCTTTTCTTGAACTATTTAGCACAAGCAGGAATTATCAGCTTTGCATGTAACAGACACTGGGTTTGTGAGAATTTATTGTAAAAAATGTCTACTAAGTAATAAAGAATCATTAAAGTTTGGAATTCAAATTATTATATTATAGACATACAATCTCTCTACCTAAAACGAATGCACAAACACCTTAAGTTAAATATTGCTCTATCGAATTAAATCTCAAAAGATCTTATTCGGTTTATTTCAATAGCATTGACTTTTACCAATATGGCTTTTAGACACGATTCTCACAAAGCATTCACTCATGACTGCCATTCAAAATCGCATGCCTCAATTTTGAATAATGCTTGCGAAATAGCTCGGTGGAATATTTGAGTACCTATAGGTATTCGCTATTGGTAGAGGAACAGTTTGTAAAAATCAGCGGGTAGATCGCATGTAACGCAAGCTCGTATATGCCGATTTTGGCGTATTGAAACTGCGAAAACACTGTCATATCACAACCGGAGCGAGTCGTTCTATTGGAAACAAAGCGTGCACACGTGAATAAGTAAACGGGTGGGTCTGGTAACTGATCTACCTTGTGCTATTTGCAAAAACACATTTACCTGACTCGAAATTTCTGTTTCTTTCTGTTCTTAAATTTCAGCACACATTTTATGAACCCACTTTTGTTAAAAATATCTCTTACATTGACCTGCATCAATAATAGACGATTTGACTAATTTTGGAAAACCATTTTAAATTATTCCTTATTATGTAATAGGCGCACCACATTGATATTTCAGGAAAAATCAATTTATTTAATAAAAAAAATCTATGTTAAAGTTTAAAATTTTAAAACCGCGCCAAAAACGCTATGGCGCTGGACACGTGACTTGTTGACGTCACAAGCCTGTAAACATTGTAATATCCTTAGCCATTTGACAGCCATCAATCGCGGATCTTAAGTCTATGGTCGTGTCAAACGCCTGAAGCCATATTTATTTACAGGCATGTGACGTCATTAGTCTTAGTCATCTTAGAGCGTTTTCGCCACAGAAAAAAATTCAAAAATTATTGCATTTTTCTAGGTGAAATTAATTAATCAATAGACTTAATTTAGTCCATTTAATAGTTTAATATATTTTTTTACGCCATTATCTGTTAGGATGACCACAATTTGTAATATATTTTCAATGTTGTCAAATTGTCTATTTTGTTGCTTCAGTTTCAATCTCAATATAAGGTTCGAGGTTTATGATCCTGATAACAATCGCATAAACATGATAGAAATACGCCTATTGATTTCCAACAAACACTCGTATCGATCTCATTCAGATGTCAATCAAACCAATCGCTTTGGAACTAAAGCGTCGATCGATCCAATATCATTTTATGCAGACCATAAACATTCAAACGCACTAAAGCGTAAAGAGGTATTGAACCGGGCCATAATAATTGAAATACTTAGTTGTTTGATTTTGATCGTTATTTTAATAAGGATAAGGATATCAGATTACAATAATGTGTTTGAAAATCGGGCACGCGTATCGGGTCTCGTGTATCTGTTTCGCAAAGTCTGTCTAGCGCATGTCAAATGACACTTCATAGCGGATCGTTGCGTATGCGACGCCAGATGTTCATTGTTTATATTTCTCCCTCAATTTTGACTAGTTTGTATCATCGATCAAAGGGCCTGTGTAGTATTTGAAATATGGTCTGTGGGCCTGTATAACATCTATCATCATCATCATCATCATCATATCAGCCACACGACACCCACTGCTGGGTATAGGCCTCCCCTAAGGATCTCCACGACGATCGGTCCTGCGCTGCCTGCATCCACTGGCTTTCCGCGACCTTCACCAGATCGTCGGTCCACCTTGTCGGGGGCCTACCCACGGAGCGTCGTCCGGTGCGCGGTCGCCATTCCAGAACCTTTCTGCCCCAACGGCCATCGGTTCTTCTCGCTATGTGTCCCGCCCATTGCCACTTCAGCTGAGCAATCCTTCGAGCGATGTCGGTTACTTTAGTTCTCCTGCGGATCTCCTCGTTTCTGATTTGATCACGTAGGGAAACGCCGAGCATGGCTCTCTCCATTGCACGCTGAGCGACCTTGAGCCTCCTTATGAGACCCATAGTTAGCGGCCATGTTTCACTGCCGTAAGTCATCACTGGCAACACACACTGTTCATAGACTTTCGTCTTGAGACACTGAGGTAAGTCGGACGCGAAGATTTTTCGAAGCTTCCCGAATGCTGCCCACCCGAGTTGGATTCGGCGAGAGATCTCTTTCTCGAAATTGGACCTACCTAACTGGACTGCCTGTCCTAGGTATACGTAATGGTCAACAACTTCAAGTGTAGTGTTCCCAACATGAACTGGAGAGGGTACAACATGGGCATTTGACATAATTTTCGTCTTTTCCATGTTCATCCTAAGACCCACTCTTTGGGAAGCACTACGGAGATCTTCGAGCATTGTGTTCAGGTCTTCCATGGTCTCAGCCATAAGGACTATATCATCGGCAAAACGAAGGTGTGTTAGGTACTCGCCATTAATGTTGATGCCGAGTCCTTTCCAGTCCAAGAGCTTAAAGATGTCCTCCAACGCAGCTGTGAACAGTTTCGGAGAAATAACGTCTCCCTGTCTCACACCACGCTGCAGTTGGATAGGATTTGTGTTCTGGTTCTGTACTCGGATCGTCATGGTGGCATTTTGGTATAAGTACCTCAACACCTCGATATACCTATAGTCCACTTGGCACCTTTGGAGAGACTGCAGCACCGCCCAGGTTTCAATATATATTTGTTGTATAACTTTATTTTTTCTTAATAACCTAGACTCCTTAAACGTTTAATACTTATTTTGACAATTTTATTGCAATATCCATTATTATCCGCCCAGGATTACCTGGGTATGAAAATTACATAGATGGTCAACAGTACCTTCTTTATTATTACCCAATGTTACAATCATGAAGTAATGTCTCATAGATTTTATAATTTATGTCAAATAGTTGGTAAATCTATTGACATTATACTTGGTGTGGGTTGTAAATTGAAAGGAGGCTGGCTCTTGTGTGAAGTATATATCCACAAGCAATTGCTCAACGAACTTAATAACGGCCTATGATATTGATTCATCGACACGACTCTATATTTAGTTTGCAATAAATCTAGTGATTATCTGCTTCCCATTATGAAAATAACAAATTGGGTATAGAGCTGAAATACAGGGCTATTTGTAAAATACCAACAGCAACAGTCGATTACTATTTAGCATCATAAACAACAATATTTGTTCTACAACTTTTCCGAAAACAGTTAAAAATAATTGGACTTTCCATACAAAAATCTCTGAACAGCTTATCGAGTTTTGTATGAAAAGTCGATTTTTTTGTCTATTTTCGGAAAAGTCGTAGAACAAATGTTGTTGTTTATAATGTTAGTAATTGACTCCTGCGAGGTTGTTGGTGTTTTACAAATAACTCTGTATCTAGGCTTTATTCGGGGGTGGGCATGCCGATTACAATAACACAATAGGTACCTACTGCGAAACTTTTACCATAACTGCGTAACGAACTTTTACCATACCTGCGTAATAATTATAAAAACCGGCCAAGTGCGAGTCGGACTCGCACACAAAGGTTCCGTAACTTCCGTAGCAAAAAACGGCAAAAAAAACACGTTTGTTGTATGGGAGCCCCCCTTAAATATTTATTTTATTCTGGTTTTAGTATTTATTGTTATAGTGGAAACAGAAACACATCATCTGTGAAAATTTCAACTACCTATTGTCGTTATTAATATCGAGCAAAAAACGGTAAAAAATCACGTTGGTTGTATGGGAGCCCCCCTTAAATAATAATTTTATTCTGTTTTTAGTATTTGTTGTTGTAGCGGCAACAGAAATACATCATACATCCCCCTACCCTTATCCCAAATTATTTGGGGTCGGTGCATTGCGTCTTTTTCTTCCATTCCTTCCTGTCACTCGTCATCCCCTCATCCACTCCCTTCGCATTCATATCATTCCGCACACAATCCATCCATCTTTTCTGCGGTCTTCCTCTTACGTGCCATTTGCAATATCGCTTCGGATGTCTCCTGCCGACCCTACTTCAAACAACTTAACATATTACCATTAGTCTGTTTATACATATTGGAAATAGGCATATTTGTAAAGCAACACATCAATATGTTTACAAAGGCAAAAGACACTACAAATAGAAGTCTTAGACTTCCTGATAAATTAGTACAATGCACGATACCAAAAACAAAACGGTTCCAATCTAACGCACCAGCAATGGCAATTAAGATATTCAACAAAATACCGGAAGATATAAAACAACTCTCTTTTAATAACTTCAAAAAAGCACTACGAAATTGGTTGATAGAAAATACATTCTACAGTATTGACGAGTTTTTGAAATACCGCAAATAACGTACTAACTTCTGTGTGACTAACTTTGTGCATGGATTGACATGAAATGTTAATTTTAATTTGTATGTAATGTGAGTTTGTGTGCTATTTGACATCATTTAATTTTATTTTTTATTTATTATCCATGAATTGAATTTGACATTGAATTTGACATTGAAATCCGTTTATTATTGAATAATTTCTACTACCAATATTGTGTAAACATTGTACCTACCTTGGAAAAATATATTTAAATTTTTGCATGTCATTGTAATGGCTAAATAGGTATAAGATACTATAAATTGATGTACGAACACCTTAATGTAAACCCTATTTAATGCGAATAAAATTCTATTCTATTCTATTCTTACTTTCCAGCCCTCAACATCCATATCCATTACTCTTCTAGTAACATGCCCTTCATCCCTTCTCATAACATGCCCAAACCAAGCCAGACGGTTCCCTTTCAGCTTCTCTGTTACTGGTGCTACTTTCAGACTTCCTCTAACATACTCATTCCTTATTTTATCCATTCGCGTCACACCACACATCCACCTCAACATTTTCATCTCTGCTACATGTAATTTCCTTTCATCCATCTTCTTCATAGCCCAACATTCTGATCCATACATGACTACTGGCCTTATTACGGACAGTATAGTATTATATTATCTGTGTTACGGACTTATAAATTTTTCCCTTTAACTTAAGTGGCATCCGCGGGTCACATGTGACTCCCGTGACCTGTTGCCATTTCGCCCACCCTGCGTTAATCCGGTTTGTTATATCGCGGTCAATCGCCCCATCTCCTTGCACGAAAGATCCAAAGTACCGAAAACTGGAGCAGACTGGTAAAGGCATTGCGGCTATAGTTATGGGCATAAGACCAGAAAGACCGCCGAAATCACAGAATATGTACTCTGTTTTATTTCTGCTTATTTTCAACCCAACACTCTCTAGTCTTTGCCGCCATCCTTCCAATCTGCTCTGGACCTCTTGACCATTCTCCGCTACTAGTACAATGTCATCCGCGAACAGCATGCACCAGGGGGCCTCTTCCTGTAGGTCCGACGTAAGAGCATCCATCACTATTAGGAAGAGGTATGGACTCAAAGCCGACCCCTGGTTCAAGCCTACCGCCACATCGAAATTATGGGTTGTGCCAACTGAAGTCCTGACATGGGTACTGCACCTACTGTACATTACACGGATCAGCTCTACATACTTCCCAGGCACTCCTTTCTCCTTAAGGGCCCACCATAAAACCTCACGGGGTACCCGGTCGTTTGCCTTTTCAAGGTCCACAAAAACCATGTGCAAGTTCTTATGTGCACGTCTGTATTTTTCGTATAGTTGCCGAATTGCGAAAATGGCATCTGTTGTTCCTCGACCAGGGGGTCAAGTCTGCTAATGTTTTCGTAAAAATTGTGGTTCTATGGTGTTTGAATGGTTATGCTTTTTGACACTGTTCTCGTTTCTTAAACCCAAAATCGAGACAGAATATGTTTCCGTTTCAGGTTTAAGAAACACAGTGTGTTTCGGTTTTGAGTTTAAGAAACAAGAACTGTGTCAAAAAGCATTACCATTCAAACACCATTGAACTACTATTTTGACGAAAACATTAGCAGACTTGACCCCCAGGCATGAACCCAAACTGGTTTTGTGTAATTTCAGTCTCCTCTCTCAGCCGTCGCTCTATTACTTTCTCCCACGCTTTCATACTATGTGACATTAGTTTTATTCCTCGATAATTGTTGCACTCAAGCACATCCCCTTTATTTTTAAAGATGGGTACCAGAGAGCTGTTACATCATTCATCGGGTATAGCTTCTTCATGCATCAATTTATTGAAGTATAAAGCCAACCACTCCCATCCATCACGTTTTAATAGCTTCCATACTTCTACTGGTATTCCGTCTGGCCCCACTGCTTTTCCATTCTTCATTCCATTTATAACTCTTTTGACTTCATCCACGGTGATCTCGCTTACTAATCCTAAATTCACTGGTTTTTCCTCAAGGGCACCACTCCAGTCATTCTCTTCATTCATAAGCCTTTTAAAATAGTCCTTCCATCTATCCCTAATTTTCATGTGATCCATTAGTACCTCTCCTGCTTCATCTCTCACACATTTTATTTGAGACACATCCCTCATCTTTCTTTCCCTTGTTTTAGCGAGCCGATAGAGATTTTTCTGGCCGGCTGGTGTATCTAAGGAATTATATAGCTTTGTCTGGGCTTTTGCTCTTGCGACAGCAACTGCTTTCTTGGCCTTACAAATATCATACTCTGTTTTCTTCAACGCTCTCAAATCTTCATCCTCATCAGTCACACTCTGCCACTCTTTAAATTTGTCCTTCTTTTCTTTTAGTACATTTTGAACCTCTTTCGACCGCCACCACGTTTCCTTATCTATTACACCTTTCCCTTTTGTCTCTCCTAACACCTCTTTCGCTGCATTTCTGATACACTCTGCTAACTCACTCCAACAATCATTTACACTTCGTCCAGTCGTCTCCCATTTCAGTCATCTTATTTACCACCCGCCTTTTAAATTCCTCCGCACATTCTTCTTTCTCTAACATGTGCCATTTAATTTTAGGTGGGGGCCGTTCTTTTTGCTTATGGGACTTTATTTTGCTAATAGTTTCCATAATCAAGAGTCTATGTTATGAAATCAGGTCTTCACCTGGTAAGACTTTGCAATTTCTGACGTTGCTAAGGCGATTTCGTCTGACAAGAATGTAATCAATTTGTGTTTTGTGGTGCCTGCTTTTGTAGGTTATAAGGTGTTCGTCCTTTTTTTGAAACCATGTATTGCTATTGCTAGGTCGTATGCAGTAGCAGATTGTAAAAGTGTTTCTCCCTCACAGTTACGGTTGTCATAACCCCACCCCCCATACACTCTTTCATAACCCATACTCACTCTTCCCACATGTCCATTAAAATCCCCTCCTATGTAGACTTCTTCATTTACCGGTATAGCTATCATTACTTCGTCAAAATTCTCCCAGAATTTCTCTTTCACTGTATCCTCACATCCTGCTTGTGGTGCATACACACTTACTACATTCAATACTACATCCTCAAAAAGTACCTTTACAACTATTAATCTATCATTTATTCTCTTTACATCCATTACACACTCTTTCAGATTACAGTCCAATACTACTCCCACGCCATTCCTCTTTCCATCACTCCCACAATAGAAAAACTTGTATCCTTCACCAATTTCTCTCGGCTTATTTCCCTTCCACTTTGTTTCCTGCAGACACGCCACATTTTTTCTACGTCGCTTTAATACTTCCGCTAACTTTCTTGCTCTTCCAGTCATCGTCCCCATATTCCAACTAGCATACCTTAATCTAACTTCCCGAACTCGCTTCTTACGTTGCCCCCGCCCGGGGTGGTGCAACAACCTTCGTCCGCCACAGCTTTCACACTAGACATTTAGCAAAAGGTTTTGGCTTAAAATTTTTACAGTCGGCCGCCTGCCTGACACCAACCCTCTTTGGGAATGCTGTTGTTGGTGGTACTGTTTTCCCGCCACCACACGGGTGACCCTAATTTGCGATATTCTGCACAGGGTCCCAGAAACTCCCTTTGTCGCTTCTTACGACACCCACGGGATGAGATGGGATAGCCCTATTCTTTACCGGGAACCACACGGCCGTACCGGGAACTACACGGCCGGCAACAGAAATACATCATCTGTGAAAATTTCAACTGTCTAGCTATCACGGTTCATGAGATACAGCCTGGTGACAGACAGACAGACAGACAGACGGACAGCGGAGTCTTAGTAATAGGGTCCCGTTTTTACCCTTTGGGTACGGAACCCTAAAAAGAAGTAAAAAGGTACCTACTGTTTTATTCGTGATCTTGTAATACTTGTATGTAAAACTCAATGACAACCGACATCTGAAGTACTAGTAGCGCCATCTAGCAATGAGTAGCAAGACTAAAGGACTTGTTCAATATCACAAAAATCAATATCATTTTAGATGTAATAGTTAAATATTATGTATTCCAATGTTAAACCTAGTTTATTAATCGTCATTTAAATAAAACATTCATGCATTACATTTATTTACGTAGTTACCTAATACACATACCTACATACATCCACATGGTGTGGAATTAAAACATTACCGCCCCACTTGTTTGTTTTGACATTAGAAAACTAGATTCGTTATGGTGATAAACAGCAAAATAGATATTTCTTAGGAACCTTTGTTCAAAACTAGAGCAAAGTAAGCGTTGTTGGTCTTACACTAAACAGTGGAAAGTTAATAATTGATTGCAGTGAAAGCTCTTTATCAACACACAGTGGGCAATACGGTAGTACTTGGTTCATGAAATTTGAAAGACATAATTGGTGGCCACAGATGGCCTTTACCACATCATGGTTTAGGGAGGCTATAACTCTTCATGAGCCGTCGAGCCTTAATGACGGGAATCCTTGGGGACTCTATTAAGAAGGATTAGAGTAACCAGGATAATGATACCCCTTAAAGTCATTATGAAAATGGATATCCCTTGAGAAGCTTTGTTTAATGTATTTTTCAGCATTCTGCTTCGTTAATATTTGAAAGAAAGAGATTGAATTGTTTATTATTTACCTGAGGGCCTAGCCAAAGTAACATTGGCAAATTTTCGTTATCGCTTCGCTTTCGAAACATGTATGGGATTGACATAAGGTTTCGTTAACTATCGAATTTTAAAACGTCAAATCCATACATGTTTCGAAGCGAAGCGATAGCGAAAATTTGCAAATGTTACTTTGGCTAGGGGGTCTGGAACGTATGACGAACGCTTACTTTTGCCACAATACGTAATGGTTCATTTATTTCTAGCATTCTTTTCTTTTACTGTTCTGTGGCAAAAGTTTATTTCCAACTTATTTCGATAGAAGTAAGAACTTTAAGTTAGAGGTTTCAGTTTAAAAAAGACTATGCGAATCTAATTATTATTCCGTAGTCAAGTCAAAATAGTTTCGCCATGTCCGAGTCTTACAAAAAACAAATGCTATCTGATAAATAATGTAGTAGAAAAAAAAATTGCACAGTAAATGCGAAAAAAATAATAATAACTGCAATCTGGTTGAAAAAAGCTTCGCTTTAATTTAATAAGCATCTCTCTTCACGACCAACCGGCAGGCGTGAGATTTGAAAATATTTTTCCTCCGGCTGTTCTCGTTATTACATTGTCAGTGCGAGCTATAACCAGCTAGCTTGGCTAGCTCACTCCAGCTTCCTAGCCAGTAGTTTATTATAGAGTCGTGACCAACGCCCGTGCCTGGAAACCGGAATTGTATACCCGGCTATCCGCAATCTGCATGGAGTAGTACTTTTTTATGGTTAAGCCACAGGTTTCTTCGAATTGCTATTTCGAAGAAATCTTTATTATGTAGCTGATGGTAGGTTTTAGTTCTTATGTTAAATATTTGCATTTTGAATATATCTTATTCTTTTGTTGTGATAAAAACACTTACCAAAACGTAATTTAATTAATAACATTAAGGTCCTTCGAGCTTAAAATTAAGATTGTTTCTAAATTATCGTTTTTTTTTTCATCATCACAAAGGCATTATAAAACTATTACTTATATATAGATGTAATCATAGTCCTTTTAGACCATAATACACTGTAAATTTTTAAGTATATCTAAAAATTAAATGGGGATATCAGACCAGGTTCCTGAATATGAACGTGAAGTCTAAAGTAAAAAAAATATAGTTTGAAAATAAAGAAAAATCTTGATTAATCGGCAAAAAAAAGCAAAAGAATTATTAAGATTTACAACGTAATAAATACCAGAATAATTATATATAACCAATATGATATACTATACTTACATACATAAATACCTAATATATACCAATTATAATATATATATATATATATATATATATATATCTATGTACAAGGTTTACTTCGAGGACAAAATTTACAGTGTAAGCATGCTTTGAGGACTTTTGTATAGTTTAGGGACATGTCTCAAAGTAATCATGTATTCAACGGATACTATGGGGTCAGCGAAATCTTTTATACACAATCTTACCAATCGTTTACATCGGGTCTCGATTTTTTATACGCTACGATTTATATGCTCTGCATGATAGTGTGCACTGTCCTCAAACTGTTTTATACGAAGAAGTATATATAAATTGTGTATAAAATAAGTAAAAAAAACTTTATGAGTAAAACAATTTTACTTTAATAAAAACTGCACTAAACGGTAAAAAATAACTTTGTTACATTTTCATACTATGTTGTACAATACTGTTAGCTGAAAATTTTTGAGTATAATCTATGTCAACCTAACTTAATAATTATTACGAAAAAAGTATTACAATAGGGATTCATATTATAAATTAATACTTTGTTAATTAATTTTGATTATAAAATCGTAGACAAAAATATAGACAAAAATTATAAGATTTCAAACACAAGTGTTGTGCAATAGTTTACTGAGGAGATCCCTTGGCCACGTTCCGTCTCCATTATAAGACCCTCAATCATACCGGGACTACAAGGTTCTTATCAAAACCAATTGAATGTTACCAAACATGAGCGTTTGACAACAAATTACAAAGGAGAAACCTTGACTACATTACGTCTCCATCATCAAACATACCAACTTATCGGTACCATTTTACTATCGAAAGAAATGAAATGAGACCAAACACTACTGATAGGTACCACAATGTTCTCATTGCAACATTTGAAATGACTCCAAACACGAATGTTTTACTATAATTTACTGAGGAGACCCCTTAACCACCTTCCGTCTCCGTCATCAGACCCTCAATCTTACTGATATCACAAATTTCTTATCGATACAATTGAAACGAGATCAAACACGAATGCTCTGCTACAATTATAGAGGAGATCCCTTGACCACCTTCCGTCTCCATCATCAGACCCTCAATATTAATGGTACCACAAAGTTCTCGTCACAACAATGGAAATGAGACCAAACACGAGTGTTTTTCTATAATTCATTGAGCAGATCCCTTCACCACCTTCCGTCTCCATCATCAGACTCAATCTTACTGGTACCACAAAGTTCTCATCGCAAAATTTTAAATGAGTCTAAACACGAGTGTTTTACTATAATACCTACATGGGAGGAGATCCCTTGACCACCTTCCGTCTCCATTAACAGACCCTCAATCTTAATGGTACCACTAAGTTCTCGTCACAACAATTGAAATGAGACCAAACACGAGTGTTTTCCCATAATTAATCGAGAAGATCCCTTCACCAACTTCCGTCTCCATTATCAGACCTTCAATCTTACCGGTAGGTACTACATAAAGTTCTCATCGAAATAATTTAAATGATACCAAACACGAGTACTCTGCTATAATTCATCAAGGAGATCTCTTGACCACCTTCCGTCTCCATCATCAGATCAACTCCATGCTACCATAATATTATATTGTCATCAGAACTATAGGTACCTACGTGTTTGTAAAGTTTCAACTTAGGCTGGCCCCAGACCTACCGGTTCCGTTTCTTTGCTTTGCTGTGCTACCTTGCTTGAAAGACCGCCGGCCAACCAGGGTAATTTTCAATCTATCGCATTTTGGGACTAGACCAAATTGGCAAGATAGCCATTAGCTTGGTTTTATCAAATATCATCGCCTGGATTGCGAAGTAGGAAGCTTTTAGGAGATATGCCACCCTGAACATGGACTCCGATCGTTAAAAATAACTCGATCGCTTATTTATACAAGATGTTTGGTAAAGCCTTATAAAACTGAATATGGTAGATAGGGACCATAATAAAACTGAACAACTTTTACTATGGGACCAAATCTGAAATCGCGAAAAAAAATGAACTGTTTCATACATTTTGATAATATCGTTATTAATTTTTGTATAAAACAGCAGTTTTTTTTAAAACGAAAACTAAGCGTGCCCGCAGACTACAGACTTTCTATCGGCCGACAGTTTAGTCGGGCTCTCAATCAGTATGAAGGTGTATGCAGGTGCGCACACTAGAACGATTCGGAGTCGGCCGATAAATAAGTTGGATGGGCTTCCCGACTAAACTGTCGGCCAACTATCGGCCGCCTGGTTAATCAGTATTGGCTCATATCCACGCGCGCACACACGACGATCGTTTAGTCGGCCGGCTCGGCCGATAGTTCATTTCGCTCCGAGTTTTGGCGCCGGACAGTCGAGGGTTTATTAATAATGGCATCGCTAATTGATCGGTCGATCGATTTTTTGGTATGAATGCTAAAGTATTAATTCATTTCAATCCCTTTTAATTACCTACCTAGTAAAAAATCTGTTGTCTAGCATCCATATGCTATGTAGGTAGGTATGTTTTGTTAGTTATGTATGTAAAATCAAATATTCAGCTTCAGAAAGCTGAACTGACTTGGACGAATTTTTTTCGGAAGATCGAGTAATTTGGAATGTATCGTGTAAAATTTTCCATTTATTTAAACTTATTTATTTATTTAAACTTTATTGCATAAGAAAATTCAATTGGCGGACTTAATGCCTTAAGGCATTCTCTAACAGTCGACCGGAAAGGGTGTTAAAGAAAGAAACCGTGGCGGCAAAAAAAATGGATAACTAAATATCCATTAATCATAAATAAGGATCTAGCTAAAATAAAAATATAAACCTACATAACAATACATACATAAATAATCCTAATTGCTATAACATATATAATACATACACATCCATTTAATAATCTATGACTGAAGATTGGATGTACCCAATATTCTCTTCTCCATATTATGAGAGCAGTAATAACCATTCTAGACAAAAGTAAATTAATTTTCATTGTGCAACAGTTCTCTTCAAAACTCGGTTACAAACTACACTAGCAAATCATTCGAAACATAAGAAAATACTTGTAGCAGTGTTATAATGTTAAAAATGAATATTTTTTTAACTTTTTTATTTAATATAGCTGATGCCCGCGACTTCGTACGCGTGGACTTTATGACTTCGGCGTATGCATATAAATGAACTAATGTAGTTACATAAGAAAATACTTGTAACAGTGTTATTTATGGCTCTGCATCAGGTGTTCCAGATCTTCGATTTTTATACCTAAACAAAAAATGCTCATCAGGCTAAACAACTTTTGCAAAAATGACATTTTTATATTTTGTATAGTTTTAGCTGGACCATTATGGTTCTGCATCAGGTGTTCCAGATCTTCGATTTTTATACCTCAACAAAAAATGCTCATCAGGCTGAACAACTTTTGCAAAGATGTAATTTTTATATTTTGTATAGTTTAGCTGGACCATTATGGTTCTGCATCAGGTGTTCCAGATCTTCGATTTTTATACCTCAACAAAAAATGCTCATCAGGTTGAACAACTTTTGCAAAGGTGTCATTTTTATATTCCTTATAGTTAAGTTGGACCATTATGGTTCTGCATCAGGTGTTCCATTTCCAAAAATCAGTTATACCCTAAGTTACGCCCAGGCTTAACAGCTATAGTATAACAAAAAAATTTTCATTCGAATCCGTTTAGTATTTCCGGAGATTAGCGTGTTCAAACAGACAAACAAACAGACAAACAGACACACTTTTTTTGTAAATTCTTACTCTATTAGTATGTCTCCATCGCCCCAGATATTTTTTTTTGAAATAAATATATGTAATGTACATTATGTACAGACACACTTTTTTTTACTGTTTTATTATATGTAAGGAAGTCGGCTGACAGTTGGCTAGTCTGCGCACTCATCACCAACCCGACTGTTTAGTCGGGCCAGTGTGCGCGCTAGCAACCCAACCCGATCAAACTATCGGCCGATAGAAAGTCTGTAATCTGCGAGGGCGCTAAAACTTCTCATCGCACCCCAGACGACGATATTTGATAACACCAAACTAATGGCTATCTTGCCAATGTGGTCAGGTCAAAATATGCGATAGATTGAAAATGAGCCTCTTGGCCGGCGGTCCATGGTAGAACAGCAAAGCAAAGAAATGAAACCGGTAGGTCTGGGGCCAGCCTTAATCGGTTCACAGGAAGTGGGTGAAAATTAGATTACAAAAATCCGTTGTTAGTTAGTTAGTTAGTTCGTTCGATAGATAGACAGCTTTAAAGGAATTTGCGCTGAAAGTGCCTACATATAGTCAGTTCCTACGGTTTTCATGATTCAGACTGTGATTCTATAGGTACCTACGCGTTTTTTTTAATTATGGTCATTGAGGTTGAGCAAACGGCAAGAAACTCCCTCGTTGGTAGGGTTGCCAACATTTCTTCGACTAAATATAGTATTTTTCAAAACTATTAAAATATATAGTACAGCTTGGCAAAAAAGAGTTTGACGTGGTGACAGATGGAACTAAATATTTTCTTTCATGGCAACACCACTTTGCTGTCAAGTAAAGTCGCGTATACAACGACTACACGTGCTTGATTCTTATAAACATAAATTATTCTTGGGTACTCACAAGCACTGTAACTTGCTATTTACAGGTGTTAGTGTCAATAATGTAAGAAATATTGAAAAAGAAGGTGTTGAAAATAATGGAAAATTTTCCACACCGGGAAAGCACCGAAAAGGTCATCCGAGGAAAGATTTGGACGGTTTTGATGTATGTTCCATAAGACAAACTTTTTCTTACACGAAAATATTAGGTTAAAAGAAAAGTAATTCCTATTCCAAATAAAACTAGAAATATTTAACAAATATTAATTTTCTTAGCAAAGTATCACAATCGTCTAGTCGTAGTATATGGGGTGGCCTGATTTAATGTAGCAGCGCCCTAATTTTTTCCATACTCTTTTTTGCCAAGCTGTACCTAAACTTTGAAAAAATATAGTATTTTAAGGAAAAGGCAAAGAAAGTCAAAGATAATGTATTTGTTATTTATTTATTTGAATAAAAACGAAATTTTTTTGCACTTCTTGAATTTTTTAAACTTTTTTTATAAAAGTGTCATAATATGCTTTGTCGCTTTGTCGCAATAAATTTTCTAATTAATGTAAAGGAAAAGCTCTTTTTTTTTTTTATTCAAGAAATACACGCTCTGTTGACTTGCGTTCTTCTCGCTACTTTAGAATTCTTTACTGAAAATATTTTATCCTTTCTGTGAATGCCGAAGTTGCGGGAATAGAGAGCAGAAATTAATTAATTAATATATTTGGTAGGTAAGTTACTTTCAGTATTTTTTCGATACACGCCGAAAGGTATGTAAAAGGTCCGGTAACCACCAAAGCGGAGAGGAGAGGTAGGTAAGTAATTAGGTACCTACTTATGTTACTGTTATATTAGGTATACCTATGTATCCATTGAGTTATTGTAGGTACCACCTAATCTAATACCAACAAAAAAACACTCGATGAGCTGTTGACTTTGAAATGATTAACAAAATATTAAAAGTAAGTACCTACGTAATTAAAAATACATAATCAACAAGAGCGCAACAATCGGGTCCGTCTCGCAACTCTCGCATATTATGACGCGGCAAGCAGCAACGTCCATCGTACGCAGCCCTGACTGTGTGTTCTAATTTGTTCCTATATTTTTGTAATTGTGTGCGTCTGTATACGGCGCGCGGCGGCGTGCACACGTCATACAAGGCGCGCTTGGTACCTTTGTTTGAAGCTATCTTACTCACTTGTACACACGGCGACAGATCAAGCTACGCACCCTATATAACCATAACTACACTGCGTACAAAACACAAAATAGTGCGCTAGAGAGCCTGCATAGACGCGGCTGCTGGCGCGGGCGTAGAATGCCGTGAGACGAAACATCAACAGCATACCGCACCCTCTCGCACGATTCGCAGCGTTCAACTTTTAATAGTTCAAAGTCCAAACAGGGTAGCTTGAGCTGTCGCCGTGTGTACTCTGTCACGAAGACGGGTGAGCTATACCATAGTAAAATCAAATAAGTAAGTCGTCTTACTCATTATACGCCCGAACGCGGTTTGTATGTGAGCGCGGCCGTACGTATGCGTCGTCGCACGCACACACTGACACAACTTAAAGGTGATAGCGGTGCGTCAGTCGTGGCTGCGCCGTACTTAATACCGCCCGCGCTCAGCCGCTCACGCACGCTCCGCCGTACATGTACACTACCTACTTACCTCCTTTAAATACAAATTCGTGAAGATGACCTCTAGAAAATATTGCAGTGTTTATGGATGTCTAAATAGCAGTTTGTCTGATCCGGAATTGTCTTTCTTCGCTAATGCGAAGGTAGGTAAGGTAGGTAATCCTAGTCGCTAGGTAATCCTAGTGAACAAGAACGGTGAGTACCTATCTAATCTACTACCCTTTTATATCATACGTAGGAACGTACATAATACATAACTGAAAGTGTTTAGGAAATGCCTAGTTCTGCTCCGAATTTCATTGACCAGATACCAATTTGTGGTTTGATTTAATTGATCACTAAGTATGCCCCACCGCGAAAAGAAGGGACCAATTACTTAAGTAGAAATTTGTATAAATCAAACTAAATCTTAGGTAGGTATATAAGCAATAAACTTGAGTAGGTAGGTAGGTACTTACCTAATTATGTTTCATCAGTTAACATGTGTACCTCACACGGTTGGTTATCAACCTACGCAAATCTGTCAAAATTTTCCGATTGATATTGCATTTTATATTTACATAATTAGGTACCTACATATAAATAAACAAATCGGTAAAACGTAGGTACCTACATAGGAGAGCCGGGTTAATTATTATTATTTCGTCATGAGTACCTACGTATAAAAAAAATAGGTACAGTCAACGGCACGTCAGACTATACATGTTGACCTTGAGACCGTCTTTATGTCGTGCGTAATAAGAGCTGTTTTCGTAATTCAACTGTTTTACTGTTTACCTAACCGCGCTGTGTCGTGCGTACCTCATTCCGTTTTAAATTTTCAAATTAGATAACAACCGTTGAAAAAATACCTAACCCTTTCCTCGCAGTCGGGTAAAAAATAACTTTTAATGCCTATTATTTGAAGTTATTGTAAAATTATTCAATTTCCTAATTTGAAGATTATAATTTAGGTAAATGAAAAAGTAAAAAAATCGTTAATAGTGTAAAAACTACAATATCATAATAATTATTTTATTTTAATAAAAACATGATTTAGTAAAGCCACGTTTTAATAAATCCTACTTCCATCGTAATTTTTCAATTCAATAATCATATAATATGACGTAGGTAATGAAAACATTGTAGTCAGCTCCTGGTCTATGTACAAAAAAAAAAAATAGGTATTATAGATCCCTGATGCTTACCCTACAGGGGAAAATTGTTTTACATAAAGATTGCCTTACATATGCATTTTGACGATTGAATAAACTATAAGCGACAGCCCTACCAGTCAGCCAGTGTTTAGGCTATTATCGCTCGCTCACAGCTCCAGTTGGCCTACTTATTTGATGCCTAAACACTGGCTGACTGGTAGGGCTGTCGCTTATAGTTTATTCAATCGTCAAAATGCATATGTAAGGCAATCTTTATGTAAAACAATTTTCCCCTGTAGGGTAAGCATCAGGGATCTATAATACCTATATTATTTTTTTTTGTACATAGACCAGGAGCTGACTACAATGTTTTCATTACCTACGTCATATTATATGATTATTGAATTGAAAAATTACGATGGAAGTAGGATTTATTAAAACGTGGCTTTACTAAATCATGTTTTTATTAAAATAAAATAATTATTATGATATTGTAGTTTTTACACTATTAACGATTTTTTTACTTTTTCATTTACCTAAATTATAATCTTCAAATTAGGAAATTGAATAATTTTACAATAACTTCAAATAATAGGTATTAAAAGTTATTTTTTACCCGACTGCGAGGAAAGGGTTAGGTATTTTTTCAACGGTTGTTATCTAATTTGAAAATTTAAAACGGAATGAGGTACGCACGACACAGCGCGGTTAGGTAAACAGTAAAACAGTTGAATTACGAAAACAGCTCTTATTACGCACGACATAAAGACGGTCTCAAGGTCAACATGTATAGTCTGACGTGCCGTTGACTGTACCTATTTTTTTTATACGTAGGTACTCATGACGAAATAATAATAATTAACCCGGCTCTCCTATGTAGGTACCTACGTTTTACCGATTTGTTTATTTATATGTAGGTACCTAATTATGTAAATATAAAATGCAATATCAATCGGAAAATTTTGACAGATTTGCGTAGGTTGATAACCAACCGTGTGAGGTACACATGTTAACTGATGAAACATAATTAGGTAAGTACCTACCTACCTACTCAAGTTTATTGCTTATATACCTACCTAAGATTTAGTTTGATTTATACAAATTTCTACTTAAGTAATTGGTCCCTTCTTTTCGCGGTGGGGCATACTTAGTGATCAATTAAATCAAACCACAAATTGGTATCTGGTCAATGAAATTCGGAGCAGAACTAGGCATTTCCTAAACACTTTCAGTTATGTATTATGTACGTTCCTACGTATGATATAAAAGGGTAGTAGATTAGATAGGTACTCACCGTTCTTGTTCACTAGGATTACCTAGCGACTAGGATTACCTACCTTACCTACCTTCGCATTAGCGAAGAAAGACAATTCCGGATCAGACAAACTGCTATTTAGACATCCATAAACACTGCAATATTTTCTAGAGGTCATCTTCACGAATTTGTATTTAAAGGAGGTAAGTAGGTAGTGTACATGTACGGCGGAGCGTGCGTGAGCGGCTGAGCGCGGGCGGTATTAAGTACGGCGCAGCCACGACTGACGCACCGCTATCACCTTTAAGGCTTTAACATGCCTCAATCCGAGCGGGTCGATCCGTGATGGTGTGAAATCGAACGTAAGTCTACTCACTTTGGGTTCAAATCAGTGCGCGTTCCAACGCGGCGGTTGCGTTGAGAACTAGCATCGAACTCTCACTTTTTACATGTTTTTATTAAATTTCTTCGCTTTCAAGTTAGTTAAAAAAAATCGGTTCAATTAAGATTGAAGGTATTAACATCGCCGATTTTTATTTGTTGGTTTTAACATTAACGAATGTTCTGTTTCCGAGAAATTTTGCAAATAGGACCAGAAACAGGGTCCACGGAATATTTTTTTACATCAAAGGTGGTAACATTTTTACAAATGCTTTCAATTAAATCTATTGTGTATTATTCCAAGTACATTATATATTTTTTCCATGATAGCTTCACGCGCGTAATCATTCAATAATTTGAATTGAATATTGGGATTTGACCCTTCTTAGCGCCTTAAGTTGTGTCAGTGTGTGCGTGCGACGACGCATACGTACGGCCGCGCTCACATACAAACCGCGTTCGGGCGTATAATGAGTAAGACGACTTACTTATTTGATTTTACTATGCTAGCAGCCAGACCGACGTCTCGACCGAGACTGACTGAACGCTCCCGAGCTTACCCACACAAAGACAATCAGTATATAGTACGCAGACCCAAAATATAGTACAATACTATATAATAATATTATAGTACGGTGGGCAATCTACCCATTAGGGTGGCCCCAGACCTACCGTTTCTTTGCTTACCGGTTTCCATTCTGATAGAACAGAATCGAAACCGGATCATCGCCCCACACACGCCGGTCGCCGGGTTTTCTTGATTCGCGCTCAGTCGTAATCTAGCGCTCACCGAGAGATGTCGTCTCTCAAATCAAATTGTGTGACAAATGTAAGCGTCAGGACTGCTGGACCAAAAGCAATATTAGATTTTATGAAAATACCAAAATGCAATACCTTTTTGCTACTATTTGATATCTAACTTCAAATATTTAGTAGGTACCTCGATTACCTATTTAGTAGGTATTGACAGCGACAAAACGTATATAGAAAGTGGCCAGACATTCTGACGTCAGGTTGTCTGTGCCACATTTTTTTCCATAGTTCCAAACAGCAAAAGTTTTGTTTCTCTTTGTAAACATTTAGTACCTTTTAAGTACCTTACCATATATATGTTTTTTCAAAATTTTTGCATACCTACCAGAAAAATTTTAGGCATGAACTTTTTTTTATTATGGATATTTAATTTGACGCAGGTACTTTGTAATAAAACCACACAACAGCCCCATCAAGTTTGGGTTCGTTTCATTCATCCTGCTAAGTAATCTGTTGGAAGGTAGTGGCCAGGGTCTGATGATGGAGCAGGAAGAAGGCCACAGAAACTCTGTAATAAAACCATACAATTCCATAGAGTTTGGGCTCGTTTGATTTGTCTTGACAAGTACTGTGTTGAGACTGTTAATGCTGTACATGCCTGTTATTGGCCTACACATCAGAAGTGAATTTTGATTATTGTTCCAATGTGTATGTTTTATTGTGTATGCTGTTGGTATGTCTTAAACAAATAAAATAAAAAAAATAAAAACTGAAATAGTGTTCGGGGTCTGATGAAGGAGCAAGAAGAAGGTAAGGCAATTTTAAGAAAGACCGGATATGATATGACATTGGTGACACTGCGATAACGAAAGTTAAGCAACTCTAGGAAAGGCCGAGTATGAGATGGATGACTGTTTGGGACTAGAATAACGACTGTAAGTAAAGCTAATTTTGAAGATGCCGGGTATGAGATGGGTGACCGTTGGATTGCGATAACAAAAGTTGTTTATCGCAGTCCTAAACGATCACCCATTTACCCGGTTTTTCCGAGAGTTGCTTAATATTCGTAACTGCAGTCCCACGGTCACCCATCTCATATCATATCCGGTCTTACATAGGTTGCCTTACCTTCTTCTTGCCATCATCAGACCCCGGAGACTATTTCTCAACAGAGTATTTGTCAAAACAAATCAAACGAGCCCAAACTCCATGGGATTGTATGGTTTTATTACAGAGTTCCTTTGGCCTTCTTTCTGCTCCATCATCAGACCCTGGACATTTCCTTCCAACAGATTACTTAGCAGGATGAATGAAACGAGCCCAAACTCGATGGGGTTGTATGGTTTTATTACAAAGTTCCTGTGTCAAATTAAATATCAATTTTAAAAATCTTCCATGCGTTAATTTTTTTTTGAAAAAATATATGTTAAGGTACTTAATAGGTACTAAATGTTTACAAACAGATAAATTAGTTGTGTTGTTTAAAATTATAAAAAAGTGGTTCATACAACCTGACGTCAGAATGTCTGGCTAAGTGGCCAGAGAGTGTAAAAAAAATATTTTACACGTTTTGTGGTTGTCAATCGAGGTACTAAATATTTAAAGTTAGGCACTAAAAAGTAGCAAAAAAGTAAAGAATTTCGGTATTTTCTAAACATTCAATATCGCTTTTGGTCCAGCGGTTCTGACGCTTACAAATCGCCGGCACCGGCGCCGGGTTGCAACCGAGCTGTGTGTGACCATCTACGGAGCGAGCACGTAGGCTACGCCTCTTTCTTACCGATGAAGACGTTCTTACCGGCGATGTCGACCGGTGGCTTGCTGACCGGGCGTTCTTGCCGGTTTGGGTCGATAGGTCTGTGACGAGTAGTATGTTTTGTATGGCATTCTAGCCTCCCGGTTTCATTCTTTGCTTTGCTGTTCGAGGTAGATCAGCAAAGAAACGGTAGGTCTGGGGCCAGCCTTAGCGTGTTTTGCCTTGTTGTTAAAGCCGCAGTACACATTGGCCGATGTTGGCCCAACTTTGCAATGCATTGCTGGCCTTGCATGGCGCAAAGTCGAGCCTGGGCCATGCAAGGCCAGCAATGCATTGCAAAGTTGGACCAACATCGGCCAATGTGTACTTGCGGCTTTAAACTTCGGACCACATAATGTAGGTTAGGTATATCTGTGCTTCGGTTCGGACCACGGAACTAGAGGTTCCGGATTCTATCCCCAGTCAGGCATTGCTATCGCGGAAGGAAAAACATCGTGAGGAAACCTGCATTCAGATTTTTCTGATATGGACACACACCCGACAGTTGCCTGTTGGGTATGGGTTGATGATTCTCCCGAGCAGCGACCCCGGCGAGCCCCCTATAGTCCGTTTGTTATACGCCAACAGCAATATTTTTCGGTTTAAACGCCCGGGAGTCAGCGTCTTACACCCCGCAGACATCGTGTACTGGGGACTTTAAATAAATTGTAACTTTACTTACAGCATAGTTTGAGGACATTTACGGAAAATACCTAAACGTGTCTAATAGGTAGGTATAAGTATACTTAATGATCGATTTAGGCAACCATTAAACAATCGATGAACAGGAAAAAGGGATCAACTTTTTATTACTTTTAAGGTAGGTATGAGTAGGTATAATCGTAAATCGTAAGTCGGGTTGGCCACTATAGGTAATTATCCTACACAAACCGAGATATACCTATAGGTAGGTAGTAGCCGGCAAACTTATTGAGCACCGACCTTGAATGCGCATGAAACAAAAAAAAAAATACAAGCCGCGGTACGAATCTTTAGTGCTGCTGACCTTGAAAGCGCAGAAGAAGAATCTCCCATTTCGGCTTGTAACCCCCTTTTTGTTACACCCTGTATAAGTAGGATGCTCTGAATATATAACCCCAAAAGTCCCAAATCATGCCTTGTACATACACATCTCACGACCCCAAAGCATAGTTCGAGAATGTGTCCTCGAACTATGCTTTGGGGTCGTGAGATGTGTATGTACAAGGCATGATTTGGGGTTATAAATTCAAATCATCCCACTTATACAGGTTGTAACAAAAAGGGAGTCATGTTGTTATTTAGAAATAGATGTCATTTTTGCATTCAATATGTTACAGTCAACGCCATAAATCCGGTTAGTATGTACTATATAGGTAATTAATTACGGATAAACTTGATATTAAAAAGCACAACTCAGATTGATGTTATAATATTATCAAATACCTATAGCCGTATCAGAAACCGATTCGGAAAAGAAAAATGAAGAACCTTTCAACCAGGGTTGGCAAAAAAACAGTTTTTTTTAAAAAGAACAAAACATCATGTTTTATTTAGTAAACAATAAAAACATGTTTTAAAACATTTTTTTATAAATGTTTTAATTGATTTGTTTTAAACATGTTTAAAACATGTTTTAAACATATTTTAAACATGTTTTAAACATAATAGGTAATTGCCATGTTTTAATTTTTTACAAGGTACTTTAAATCGGAAACCATTTCAAAGTTTTTCAGTTTCTGACATCGTACATATTTTTTTGGTGTATTTGATCAATTATTTAACGAAATATGTGGAAATAACCCTGTATTATCGAGATGAAGGTATAATACATTTTGTGATTGCAATAAGGGGAAGGAACAATAGCAAAAAATACCCCAGTATAAGCAGAGCGAACTATTTTCATACCTTTATTTATCCCATTTACCCACAGTAGAATAAGTACACGTTATTCGTTGGTTCACTTGTGTAGTCTACTAGCCAAAACAATCAGTCTAGGAGATTCCACGAATTCAAAACTCGTCACAATTACAATTTAACTTTAAATAATAATGTTGCTACTAAAATGTTTTAAAAAGAACAAAAAATATTAATTACCAGTAATTTTAGTGAAGTAAACCTTATATGTTTTTTACATATGTTTTAAACGTGTTTAAAACAAAATGTTTTAAAACGTGTTTTAAACATATGTGTTTTTTTTCCAGTGTTTTAAACAGTGTTTTAAACACTTGTTTTAAACAAATGTTTTAAACATTGCCAACCTTGCTTTCAACGCTATTGTACTGCCTGCAGACTGTGAGCCGATTCATGATTACACTCATGCCACTACTTTCAGTTTGCAAGCTTTCTCGCCGAAATCCTTGGTTCAGCCATTTATACTCTAGGTATACGTTGGTCATAAAAAAAAACAGCCCTACAATAAAAATAATGAATACCTACCAAATACATAGAAACTGATGGATAAATGGAACAAGAACGAATGCATAATGCGGCATAATGGACGAACAAACATAGGTATATAGTACATAGTACTTACTATGAAACACACATGTTTAGAAGCCCACATGGATAATATACTTACCTATACGAATCTTGTGCAATTCCAACAATATTACATACATACGTGTCGAATCGATAACCTCCTTTTTTATGAATTCGGCAATACCCACATACCTTCCCTGGTGGGATAGCCAAGATATCCTGGAAAAACCTGGAATTTACCTGGCAAAATAGGTTATGTATAACCTTGACATTGATTATAATTACTGAGCGGAACTTTTTGAAATAGGTATGTTGGGACACCTTCCAGGATGACGCTCAAAAAAGTTCCACAACCTCCCTAATGGGATAGCCAAGATCCGCTCATCATATTCTTTGGGAGTGTGAGCTCTGGTTCGCCGAGTTTTTTTTATTTTTTTTTAATGTTAGGTTCCATTTGTTATATTTTTATTTTTGGTGCTTTTGCGGTAGGGTCTTAAACTCTGCCATAAATAATGGAATTGGCTCTCTAATAGCCATGTTTTTATTGCTGTCTCCCGTTTGCAATGGAGGGAAGTCGGATATTTCTTTTTCCTACTCCTCCTATCTTCTTTGATTAATTCATTGCGGGTTCCAAGACAGATTAGAGTAATCCCCCGGGCTCGCTGGACTTCATTGTCTAGTGTTTTGAATGGTCGCCGCTGTTGATCCTGGCTTACAGGAGTTACAGCGGTGGGAATGTGTGGTGGGCCAATGACATTGATAATTACTACGCGGGACCTTTTGGAATATATACGTACACCTTCTAGTATGACGCTCAAAAAAATCCCACGACCTCCTTAGTGGGATAGCCAAGATATCCTAGAAAATCCGGGAATTTATGTGGAAAATTAGGTAAATAAACTATTCCATTCTATGAACCGGACATTGATAATTACCAAGCGGGACCTTATGGAATATGTTGGGACACCTTCCAGCATGACGCTCAAAAAAGTACCACGACCTCCCTAGTGGGATAGCTAAGAATTCCAGGGTCTGAAAACACCTAGAATTTTTGATTGTCATACTGGAAGGTGTCCCAACATATTCCAAAAGGTCCCGCTTAGTAATTATCAATGTCCGGGCCAAACCCTAAATTGCCTGGGTTATTATTATTATAGTAGCGTGACGTGATATTCAAAATTTTTCCAGTTGGTTATTTTTATTTTGTGGCTAACCTAGACCTAGACCATTGTTGTATAATTTAAGAGTACGCGACATAGGAAAAGTAGGTATCTAAATTACTATTTATATTGGGCGATACTTACAAGATCTATTATTGTTGAAAATATTGTCAAAAATACTGTTATCTAATCGCCAAAACTAAAGTATTAATTTTATAACCTTTCCAAAGAAAAGTAGGTACCTACCATGAACAGTAAATTACTTATAGAAAAAAACCCCGGTGCGTGAGACCGGGGACACCAACGATGTAAGTCAAATACACGTCACCAGTCAGTGGCGGGTGAATTTAAAAAAATCATAATTATACATATAGTAAAGGTTGAGATTGATTGTCATTCGTAAATTGAGAGATAATAATTAATAATATTGTTTACTTTGTGACTTTTTAGTCGGCATTGTTGTTTGTTATCGTAGATGGGTTTCATGAATTTTAGAGTTTTTACCAAAAATGATTCGCAATGTGAATATTTGTAAATCAGTACTTAGAGCCGTATTTCGTCACATATCTGTTTTACTTAATGTATAGTTTGAGGTCTTGTCTCCGTATTAAACGCTACGTTCATGTAAATACACGTGTGTGTGTGTATAAATTTACCCATCGTTTCATTTAAGGACATGTACCTCAAAACACACGTTGGATCTTTGAAGTTTCGAAACATACTTTGTATACTAAAACTATAATAACTTTGGTAAATGGTTCATATAAATGAAAATATCTGCATCCCCAAATACCGGGGGTGGCAGGCTTTGAATTTACCACCCCAAATTGTCAAGTCCCAAATCATGCCTTGTACATAGATATATATATATATATATAAATATATATACAACTAAACGTTATAGACAATTACTGAGATCTAAGAGCGAGCTGCTTGCTCAGTAAGAAATTTGCGCAACTTAGTTTTAAAAGCATATCGACTGGTGGACATTCTGATGTCTAAAGGAAACGCCTTCCACAGAAGAATTGGGTAAATGAAGAAGGAAGAATGAATAATATCAGATTGATGAGAAGGACAGCTAAGTAAACGGTTGGAAGAAGAACGAAGGTTCCTATCATGAGAAGTACTTAAGTACTGGAAATGTGAAGTAAGGTAAGGGGGAGCATTAGGAGAGCTTAACAAAGTAAAAAGAGTGGAAGACTTTTAACTGTGCATACTCGGTTAGAATAGGGAAGAGATACACTCATTCAATTTTTAGATATATTTGAAAATAAACCGTTTATATTCTTTACAGTCTGAAAAAAGTATTTACCTATAATAGACTCATTACAGACTAATAAAAGAGAAGTTTACTTAACACGGCTAGAAGTATCTAACTAAAGTCTACACAACTTCAACTATACCCTCAGCTTGATTAGTTCGGTAAACGGTTACCCAGCCATTTCAATTATCCACTTAATACTGATCGGTATCAATTTGTGTTTAGCTTTCTTTACGCTTCGGTGTCTGGCCACTGTCTGAGAACTATTTGATTAGAAAATAAATTTATAAAAGTTTTCAAAAAGGAAATTAAAATGGGTTTAAATTTCAAGATAAAAATGGCAGCTAGCATAGACATAACATGTCTAATGCCAATCGAAAAGTGGTTTTGAAATTTTACTTAGAAAATAATGAAACACTGTGGCACTGGGAAGTTAATTCTAGGAGAAAACAATTTGTATCAAACAAAAATTATGAAAAAAAATTATTGAGTAGTCCATTCTATGAAGTGTTTCATAGAATCACTTTCTAAATCCAGTTATAAAGTTTAATTTAAGACCTTCATACCTTGCAATTAATTAGTGAAGAGCCTTTGAAGTCCCTTAACGTGTCACCTGCCTACCCACAAGCGGTGCTAATGGGAATTCTTACGCACGAGATATTCGGGAATACCATATTTTATGACCCACATCATCTACGAAAGCATCTATCAATGTGCTAAACGTATACGTGGGAATATGGGAGCAAGTTTTATTGATTTTGGATTTTCCTAAAGAATTTCCCGCCAATGTTAAGATAGTAGAAAGAAAAAACATTATAATTTCGAAGGTCACTCGCAGCGATGTAGGTAACCTTTTTTAAACTTTAATAGGTATATTGTTAAAATATATTTGTAATAGAAAAATAAAATTTTATTTTTGACGTTATTATTTCTATTGTTTTTCGTATCAAATAATTAAGTTCATTTGTTTTAGTTTGTAAAGCTGGGGGTCTATTATGAAAAGTTTAATGCGATACACGCAGCGGCGTCAGTGCTTCGTTCTGATTGTTTCTTATTACAAAGCACTTGCGTATGCGATATTGCAAATTGATTGCGTAAGTTTGACATTCCCTCTTTAGCGGATCCGACATCATTTGTTCAATAGTCTATGGGCTATGATAGCCAAATTGAAAATGTGTTTAATAGCCACAACCGACGAACTGCAGACGACTATATCGTGACCAAGTGACTGCTTACGCAATTGCGTGCGTTATTTTCGTAAAAGGCTCCCTGCAGACTGAACTTTAAATTTCTAATCGTATAAGGCGTTGTTTAGCTCACGCTTTAGAACTTGAACCAAACCATTAACAATATGGATCGCGCACTAAACCTTTTTGTACTTAAAATTGCTACTGCGCATGTCACGTGGTATTAAATTTGGGTCCAGTTATTTTGCGCGAGCTGTAGTATTTATCGCTTCTACAGTTATATTTATGTTTATTAAAAAAATATCACCTCTAACTAGGGTTGGGTTACAACCCTACTATATAATATAGTATCCTACTATATTGAGGGCTCGCCTACTATATTTTTTGAAAAAATATATAGTAGGCAAAACTACTATATTTTTACTAGTGAAAAAAATAAACAAAAGTAATTAAAAATATTACTTATATGCACATAAGTAATAACATAATAATTTTGTGATTAAACACTTGTCTTTATGGTTGTTGAAAAAATTGTGAAAATTTTAGTACTTAAGTATAAAAAAATTCAACTTTTTTAAAACCCTCCATACAAAACGGCAACCTACTATATTTTTTTGGATTTTTTCGCCATCTACTATATTTTTACACTAAAAATCTTGAAACTACTATATTTTAATGCAAAAAAAGTTGGCAACCCTACCTCTAACCCTCTTTATTTTGATCACAGACAGGTGTCGGTTCTGCAGACGTCCATCCCTCTCCCGGCGTCGGCGGCGGCCGTCCGGCGCGCCCCGCCGGATAAGCGGCCGCTACCCGCCACGCCTGTGCACGGTATAATATTTATTTATCCTTTGTAGGTTAATTAAATAAATAAATAAATATTTGTAAGACCGCGAACTTTTCCGACTATATCGGAAAAGTTCGCGGTCTTTTTGAAGCATGAATTTTGCGTCTGATTGAAGATTTTGCGTGTTATATTAGGCGGGAAATTAATGTATTGTATGACAGCTGTCTTTCTGGTGATAGCGGTAAAATTGAAACAAGATAAGATTTGTCTATTTTTATTAGATACGAATTGCAATTTTTCCCGATTAGGTTCCAGACCTTTAATAAAAAAACTATGCTGCTACTGCTCGAAGAAATAATGGAGAACATGCTTTGTCAAACAGTACTGTAAAAAATGGGCAGTTTCAGGTCTGCTAAATTTGATGTTATAGATATTTCCCGCTATGGTATCTTTTCTTTATTATTTTTAGTAGAAACAGGCCGCGAACTTTTCTGTCAACTTAATTAGTATAACGTGTTAATAAAATAACGCAAAGCCTTTAAAATAAGTGGTTATAGGACTCATAATTACTATCACCTTTTTGTTCGGAAGCAATCCTTAAATCGCGAAAAATATCAGCTGTTTCATAAATTTTCGCAAAGTTCGCTAGAAAATTTGTATAAAACAACTGATAATTTTCGCGATCTCAGTATTGCTCATTCCCTCCGGCCGTTGCTTCGATACAAAAAGTTTAAAGTCCTTTTTCTAATGCTTAAGAATCTACGGATGATTAGACGAAAAGAGAAAAGTTGTTATTATTTAAATGAGCAGAAAGATCAAAATATTTCAATATTGTATATCTTTAGTATGTATATCAAAATTATCAGTAAATATTACAACTCTCTACGAGGGTGGATGGTAGTTCCTGCCTCTTTAACCCATATTTTTTTTCTTTCATCGCCTGAAAACTGGTAACTGAAATGAGGGCCTATTTCAGACACCACCTTTTGGCTTGATGTAAATCTTTGCGCATCAGGACATTTATTCATGTTTGTTAGTAGAAAAAATCTCAGTGGGTTAAATCTTGAGAATAGGAAGGATTCGCATCTTCATTCGATGAGTTTTGATGTCATGAGTGCCGCCGAGAGGGTCGACAGGGTCATTAAGAAAAGTAAGAAGTTGCTTGAGCTTTTTGTTTCCAAAAGTAATTAATTTGTTGCCGAATTTGAAAAAATGTGTATGGAGTTTCTTTTTAAGATACAAAAATAAATTATGAAAAAAAAAGTATTTCTTCTTTTCAAAGTCATGGACTTATCAATCCAACCTCGTAGAAATCTGAGAGAAATCCAACTAGGAACGTATTATTTGTCAAACAGTAAAGTTTCTCTTAATAAAATACAGAAAAGCGACAACAATACACCGTCGCGTCGCTATCGGGAGAGATGCAATGAAATTAATTAATCCAATTACTGTCCCGAGAGCAACGATCCGCAGACCCCCGGCGAGAGCTTAGCCGCTGTTTGTAATACATTGCAATGTGTTCTCAACATTTTAGGTAACCTTTAGAACTCGAAATTTCGATTAAAAAATACTCAAAAAAATACAACTTATATCTAAAAGTGTAACAAGTCTGCTCTACATTTAAGTAAAGAACGATGCAATGCATTTGGGGTGTTCGAAAAATGACTATTTTGAAATTGTTTCAAGATTATTAGTGGCCACAGATTCTGTGTTTTGAGTTGTGTTTATGGATTTCAAAAATAACAATAATCTGCAGACCTGCGTCGAGAGCTAAGCAGTTATTAGTAATCGCAGTTATTTCTACAAAAAATAGTTTTGAATAAACAAAACATATTTTTAAAGTTTAACTCGACATTTTGAATTTTAGAAACAGAACCACATGATTGAGTAAGCCCCAGTAAGCCCAATGAAAATCGGCATAACTTTTCCATGTTGTTAGAGAACTCTGTTCCGTTTATTTACTCATGACATGTGACGTTACAACTTGGGAAGTTCGAAAAAGTTTTGCAGTTGAAAAATAACCAGTAGGCAAATATTTTCATTTCAAAATCATTGAAATATTAATTGGAAATTTATTGATGCAATTACAGTTTCAAGAGCAACGATCCACTGTTTGGAGCTCTGTGTTACACGAGTGTGCTCCACATTTAGACCTTGTATTCTGCAACTTAGGTCGCATATTTGTAGTAACGAAGATATTTTGTATTGAAAATCGCTGATTAAATTAATAAAGTTATCAAAAGAAAACAGATTACAAATGTTTCAAAAATCGTTGATGACGAAGTTGAATGTTGACTAAAAATGTTTCCAAGTTTTTGGAAATAATTTTGTGTTTTTATAAAGTCGTCTCTTTTGTAGTTTTGATTCATTCATCGAATTAATTCGTTTTATCTACATAGGAAAGAACAGGTAATATGTATCTTAAGTAGTACCTTACTGGCAATTTAGAAAATCTTTACTTTTTATTTGTTTTGACGTTAAGTGACTTTAAATTATTAACACTCTCGTAAGAAACTTTCAAAAGGTAGAATGATTAAATTAACAGTTCAATATTCATTCATTCAACATTTTAGCAATCGTTAAAGTCGTGTTTAATTGTAACTTTAATTCGAACAATAATTCGATAGACAATCAATGAATGCTCGGTATGATTAAAATGGTATGGAACAATCACTGTTCTCTGCTATAACATTGTGTATTGTTCACTCTAAGTAAACAAACATATAAAAGCTGTTTTATTTTGCGACGTTTAAGTACTGTTTATTATTTACGGCAACTACTGTAAGTAACATTTTATTTATCTTTTATTAGGCACACGCACAATGTTAAATATTCGCTAGCCAAAGTAGAGGACACTAAACAACTTTATGCCGAAGTACGGTCAGCATTTTATGAGCCGTAATTCACACCTGATGTTCCACAAAAAGGAAAAAAAGACATTGTCATATCTCTAGAATGATTTTTATATTCCAGTTCTGTTAAGTGATATGTCATTCACTTTAATGCTTGTCCACACGGTGATAAAATAACTCGGTAAATATTATCTCGAAAGTTGTTCTTTTTTTCAATTCGGTCAGGTTATGTTTGACTTGGTAAGCTCTTATCAAATTCACACAGACATGTCAACGTTTTATCGGATTTTACCGAAAAATGTTTCGCTACAATGTTATTACAGTTTATTAAAGCTTGTAGTTTTACTTTTCGAATTATTTAATATTTATTTTTCTTCAGGTGGGTTTAAAAGTGTCGGTGTGTCCGTGTGCTCATGTTAACTTCTATAAATGTCATCTATTAATTTGCTTACTTTAATTTAGTTAAACCTTTAATATTTTAAGCTCAGTTATAAACTTCCTGTCATTCAATAGTTTTAAATAGTCTGTTGATAAGTTCAAAATCTTTGTTCTCATTAACAATAGGACAATTTTTGTGTGTCAAGTTTATACATCCATGTTTTAATTCTCACGTCATTATCTAGCGACTTATTTCTTCTCGTGTTATCGTTTTCGTCACTGTCTGAGATGCAGTCAGTCGCATTCGTATCACTGTTGCGTTCAGTCAGTGGTTCATGAGATATCGTAGCGAGCGTGCACTTGTGTTGTTCTTACTAATTTCTCATTAGTGAAACATTCATCGAATTAATTTTGAGTGAATTAATGTCAGTTGTGTTAGTATTTGACGTAATTTTGATAGCAACTTTGAGTTTGATATTTTGTTAGGAAAGTGTGAGTGAATTTTTTCTATTCGAATAGGTATTTACAAAAAATTTAGTTTAGTTTTGTGACGGTATAAAACTCTGTTTTTATTAAAAGTAGTGTTTACATTAATGTAATATTGTCTGATATTTTTATCTTTTTATTATTTTGAAGTTAAATTTGAATTTACCCACAATAATGATTTCTGTCTTTATTTTGTTGTCTTTTTATGAGTAAAAATTCTGCCAACAGATGTTTCGGATAAGAATGTAAAGTTTGATTAACTAACTTCAATATGAATACTGCTGAATCGCGTAATTTCGTCACAGAATAATAATGATCTCAAAGTCACTTTAATTTCTTAATTTCTTGCACTGCATTGCATCCCGTAATTTCGTCACAGAATAATAATGATCTCTAAGTCACTTTAATTTCTTAATTTCTTGCATTGCATTGCATCCTACGCTGTTTAAGTAAAAATATTTTGTATTGCAATAACTAACGGAAGTCTTCATCTTCGATCCCAACATCCTGTCAACGTCGTTAGATATAAATTCCTGTGTGAGTAATCGACTAATCGTACTAGCATGTTAATTCTTGATTTTTTTTTGTGGGACATATAATGTTAACTTGTTACATATTAGTAATTCCTAAAAATAAGAATATTATTTTGGTGATATTCTGACATTGCCAGTTTTTACATTTGTAAAACATGATAATGTGCCAGTAGGAACAGATCAACATTTTGATCTGACCAAATTTTACAGGTTTGAAATACTTACTTGTTATTTCGTTTTGAATAAGGCAATCTTTCTATTTCTGACGCATGCATCTAACAAGGAGGTGTTAACTGCTGCGGTTAAGTGATGGATCACTGAATGTGGAACGGATGCTCTGATGACTGGCATCGTTATATTCGCATCTGCTGATATCCACTTGTTTCCTCTATCATTGTTGGGCACCTGGATTTGTTATGGTTAGCGGAATGTCAACATATGCCTTGTTTTATGATGCAATAGGGAGATGTCATGTATAAGGACATAGTTTTTCATCTATACTAAGTATTTGCTTCTTTGATTTTATTCGTTGTTCGTTACTTATTAATTTCATCGACTAAAAACTATCTGCATGAGATTTTAAAGTCAACAGCGAATCTTTTTAAAATCCCCCTTATTACTTACTTGTAATTTGTCACAAAGAGTTGCACGATTTAAAAAGATTTTATGCTTAGTATTTAGAATTTTTTAATTTTTATGTTTAGCAGAAGTTTTGAGATGCAAAAACTATTCAAATTTTTGTTAGAAAATGATACCAAGTTATTGTTAATTAAAAAAATATGTTAAAGTGGAAAGAATTTCGCTGTAGCCTACAGCGAAATTATTTTCTACGAGATATTTTCAGACGTCTTGTCGAGTTGTGTTCATTATGGGCAATGAACCGGATATTTTACTTAATTGTGTGGTTCAACGCGTTTCCACGAGGGTTTCCAGCAGCCATTTGTTTACCTTCACCATAACAACATTATCTAAATTCAAAACAAATGAAATTCGCTGGAAAATGCACCCTATTTAGATTCGCTACTGACTCAGTACGCCCTTATTTAGGGTTGTGCGCACGTGCATATATCAGGAGAATGACGTCACGTATTATTATTTTGTCGGAGTGACAGCGATCGATGTGTTCAACCAGTATAATTGGATCTATTGCTCAGCTTTAGAATTCTCGATTGTTGATTCATAGAGTATAAATATTAGAGGGTGGAGGGAGTCCTGGGTAAATTGGCTATGTTTTTAAATACAAGGTCACAGTATTTAAAAAAGCTACTATAGCCAGTGCTTTCGAAGCGCGGGCGCAGAGCAGACCACCCGAGTTGTTGCAAGATAACGTCGGCCTATCTTGTTAGTAGAAGCTCTATTGATAGTTGATAAGAAAAGCCAACGTAAACAAAATTCTGATAAAATATTAAATCAAATTACCGATCTATTAAAGGTCTTAAGCTTCTCAATCTTAATTCCCACGGTCTCTATATTGTGTCTTTCGATATTGCTTCAGGCGAATATTTTTGTTTAAACATTATCAGAAAAACCAGGTGAAATTAAAAAAGAAAAACACCAAAAAATAAGTCGTACGTATGTTCTTATAAACTTTCTCTGTTAAAAAGCGTTTCCAAAAGCAGAACACTACTTATATTTTCTTACAGTTCTCGTTTGTACAAATTTAATAATGTTATTGCAGGTGGCAAAAGTGGACTATCCGCCAGTTCGAGCCGGTCTACAAGTCCCTTGGGGCAAGGAGCCGTGAGCTTCATACCTCGAGCACCGACCTCTTCGTCCGGGTAAGATGTTTATTAAACTAAACTACTAAGAAACTTACATGTGAAATATTGAAGTGTATCAGCCCTAATCGTCCGTTCGGGTAAGAGTATTTTTTCTGAAGTTCCATTTGTACTTTAATTTTTCAGAAATTAGTTACCACAAATCTCTTGGGTTTGCGAACTTGCTTTAATTTAGTTTTTTGTTTGCTGTAGGTCACGGCCAAATTCATCACTTCTTGCTCCGGGCAGTAAGATACCGTCTACTCTTCAAACACAGCAAACATCGAATAGTCAAAATGGGACGCCAACGAAACATTCTATGCTAGATAAATTAAAACTTTTTAATAAAGATAAAGTAACAAATGAAAAACAGCATAGTAAAAGCACCGCTGTTTCAAAACGGACTAGTTCTTCAAGTGGTTTCTCATCTGCCAAAAGTGAAAGATCTGACTCAAGTTTAAGTCTTAACGAGTCTTCAAATACGCCGAATGCACATATCAAATCATCAAACTTAGTAGGCCCCAAAAACTTAAGGCAGCAAAATGACACTTTGTCAAAAGACAAATCTGGTAAGAATGTGAAATCAAAGCTAGTTCACTCTAAAGCCCCTAAAGAATCTTTAACGAATTTAAGTAAATCTAATGCTAAATCTAGTAATGAAAAATCAAAAAATAGTCCTAAGCTGCCAAGCCGTGATAAAGAATCCAAACTGGCAGCTCCTAAGTCCATTAGTAATACTAAATTAAATCTAATAGATGATCAACCAAGAAACTCCAAATCTAAACTGGAGTCGAAAATGACTAAGTTGTCAGGCAGCCAAATAAAGCTAAATGAACAACGATCCGAAACTTCAGGAGAATTAAAGGGACATGAGAGTGGCCACTCAAAAAATCTTCCTCCTCAACCGCAAACTCCTTCTAGTGGACAGAACTTTGGCATGCCAAATCATACAGGTATTCCAAAGCCTACAGCGGCAGTAAAAGGAACTTTCAAAATATCAAAAGAGGATAGACATGTTATAAATAAAAGTACAAATAGTCAATTAAGTCCTATACAAAGCAATTCTAGTTTAAATTCTACTAATAATGTAAGTGCACTTCCATTTAGTAGAGAACAATCTAGTTTAAGTAAAGAGATATCGCAAAAACAAACGCTAGCAGTTTCACCGATGCCTGTTGTCAGTTCAGCCAACCAAACGGGACCTTCACAAATGTCCGAAAGTTCGCATTCGAATTCAACTCATAGCACAACAGGACAGCATTCAAATTCGAGTGACGGCAGCGTTATTTACCGTCCATCTAGTGAGTCAGGGTCGGAAATGTCGAAAGCTCCAAATAATATGACATCTAATAAAAGGATGGATATGAATACAACATACATAAATAATGTCATAAATGAAGCCGAGATTTCAGAGAAAGAAGCAGCACAAAAACGCCTTATGGACCATTCTGCGTTGAAACAACAAATTGAACATAGTAAAACTTTAACAGAAATTAATAGAAACCTTGAGAGTGGAAGTCGATCTAGTACTCCATCCCATGGTCGTGACATTTCACTTGGTGAAGATGATAATCCTTTGATGAATGTGATGCCAATGAGACCTCTACTGCGAGGATATAATAGCCATTTGACTTTGCCAATGAGAACATCTGGTATAACGCAAAAAAATATTCCTGGTTATCCACATCACGCCAACACAGTGAAAGCCAATTTCGGCAGGGAAAACATTGGATTGAGAGAGCGAATAAATTACGGTCCAGGATTTTCGAACCCGGATTACTGTGACCTTGAAATTGCTTCGGGATATATGTCTGATGGAGATTGCCTACGGCGAATAAATGTAAATGACATGGACTGTAGCAGAAATAATGATATCATGGATGGATATATGTCAGAGGGAGGTGCTTCACTATACGGGCGTCGAATGAATTATCCACACCAGCCTTCTCAGTTCCAGCAACTTGACGAAAGGTAAGAATGAAAAATACTTATTTCAAATACTGCTTTCATTGATTTCATTCAATCTAACATATTATAGGTGCATGCGGGTAAAATGAATATCTAACTAAGCTGTAATAAAATTCAAATTAAAACGTCCCTTAGGGCGTGAGATTCATTGCCACGAAGGGATTGCAACTACAAAGCTGCGCTCTTTAGGGTTTTCTGGGTAAGGGGTCCGAAACAAATTTTATTACATACGCAGTCCATTCAATTGTCGTCACGCATCGTAACCTGAGCTTATCTCGTGTGTTTACTGATAAACGAAACATTTTTGCCTATACATTTTTGTAATACACTTTGCAACTTAGTAAAAAATTAACAATCTCGAAATGATAAAAAACAAGGAATTGCTTCACAATCGGATTATATTTTCCAATAGGAATTAGAATAGGATATCCTTTTTTGTCGGTAGGAAATTCTGAGCACCTATTTTAATACGGGTTATTAATGCAAGTAGATGGATTATCGGTGCAAAATGTAAGCGTAAGAAAATCCATTTTCCAATAGCGTCGGCTGCTCCTTTCAATCCACAAGTGGTCGGCCCGCCTTCCGTCACTATCCAACATGTAACGGTGCTTCTAACGCCACTTCCTATCTTCTAGCGTGTTCCCACTTTAGTGGATTAGGTTCGTGTCATTGCTTCGTGTCTTATTTGTTTTTGACTAAAAGAGTTTTCTCTTGAAATAGGCAGATACCTTTTGTTTTCGTTTACTTCTGAAGACTTTATTAATATTCTGTGCAGAAATATGTGAGTAAATGAGAATTGAACGTGTTATTCTAAAGATAAAGCTTACAATCATGTCATGATAGCTCAATTTCCAATAAAAATTCTAACCACGTTTTCGATCTTAACTTAATGCACACACACGTGCTATCTTTGCCAGCAGTCCCAATCCAAACTAACGTTTTCGACGCATCATTTGACAAACACGCGTGAAGCATTGGTGTGAACAAAGCTTTTGTTAATATTCGGCTCTATACCGACGATCTCACTGAGAACTCGCACAGTAGTACGGCGCACACACACTGTCGCAACGTTAGGGGAGAGGGCGGGGTAGCCAAAATCGATACTCCCACGTCTCACGCCCTGCCCCGCACCTCTATCGCGCGACCCTAACCACCCCTAACAGATCCGCACCATTGGGAACCTTAACGATCATAACATAAAACCGTACTTCCGACGCGACTGCACGCAGATGCCCACGGATATCTGTGCGAATTTTACTCTCCCAATGTCATAATTGCAGACAAGTTTTCTTTAATAATACCAAATTCAAATATCTCTATAACTACTATTTCTATGTTTGAATAACCAGAAGCAAATGTGTCGCGTTAAATGAAAATTAGTAGGGAATCGGGTTTATTGACAGCTCCGCTCAGTGAATCTAATCGGATTGATTTGAGTGTAAATGGCAGTGTGAGGTTGTCCGGCGTGTCGTAGTATGTGGAGGTGCCTGAGACGACCGGTGCGGCAGCGGCGGCCGGCGGCAGGGCGGGCGGCACTCGCTGGCGGGCACGATCGGCGTGCGGGCGCGCCGCTCTTGCCGCCATTCTTACACACGCACGTGACAAACTTTCCCGATTTCCTCAACGGAAAATGTAAATCCGTTGCCGGCATCGATCGTTCCAACGAGACGCGCGCTCGCCGAACCGAACTGCCGATCACAGCTGGCGCCTTGCATCTGAGCCGCTAACAAAGAAAGAACTCTGTCATTGGACAATACTGGTGTTAGTTATATTTTAGTGTTATTGTAAGTGTAGAGGACCATACGCGTTGTGCCTTCTTTCGCATGTTCCGCGGGTGAATAATAATTAATAGTGTGACAAACTTTAATTTGCCGTTTGATAATTCTGCGGATATTAATGTAAGGATCAGTGTTGCCTTGCTACGTGTCTTTGCTTCGCGGTAGACTTACGGTGCTTTATAGATAATAACTTTATTACGAAATTTGTACTCTGATTTGAAGATGGATTTGGCGATATTGGTAAGAAATTCAAATTATTTCGATGAATAATTTTCTATAGTAGCTTGTAAAACTATAACCTTGTTAACATCTGTTTGTTCGCGGAGTCAATGTATTGGTACTTACTTTGTCACATGTGGTCACCATTCGTGGCGCGGCATTGCATAGAATTGAATGTATAAAATTTAAAGTGTAGGTAATTTGTTTGAAATATCCATCCAATATAGGCAATGAGTATACGGTTAGCGACCCGGACCGATTGATCCGGTAACGTTATTGCCTCGGCATCTGCAGGATTCAGCAAGGGTGGGTAGGTACCCTCGTTTCTTGGAAACCTTGAGCCTCACTTTAAAAAAATAATATAATTTATACTCCTAAAACTACCTTCTTTCGTTATATTCGGGGCATTAAAAGCAGTAGATTTTTGTTACATTACAATAATCGTACTTATTTATTTTAAAATTTTTGGGTAACTAAGGGACGTTATTATGGTCGCATGAAATCATATTCACCACATTAACTTTGTCCCCCTATTGAAATGGGAGCTAACCGACCGAAACGTATTGGATGTTTACATTACAGATGATAGAAGCGAATTCGTGACTCTTGAATCGAATCGGTTTACATTAAAGGATATTCAATTATTCACATCCCTGTTTATGGCAGTGGAATAGAAGGTGACGTCACTAGAGGGTAATGTTTTGCAAATGAATCATAGTTAGGAGAATAAAAAGTACCTATTTCGTTAGTTTATTTATTTGTTTGATGTTTTCTGGAAATTGACTTAACTAAACAAACAAAATAATATTGAAGGTTTACTTTTTTAAATTATTGCTGTATTCAAAGCGAACAATTTCAAGAAGGCAATAAACTTTAAATGCGGGACGAAGCTAGAGGGAACTTTAAAAATACGGGCCATTTTACAAACGGGTCTCATTGCAAAAGTTGAGTTTTCTGCGGATATTATACCGCACGAGACTTTTTAATATAACTCTCGTGCATGTTTATTGCACTGGTTTTATTATTTATGTAAGTGAGTCGCCATCTTAAAAAAAGTTAATTTGCATAGTTAGTATAATAGTTAGTTGCATAGTACCTATAATACACTGGCCTGCAAAACTAAGTACTACAGAGGTCTATTTTCATACAAACGAGGTAACTTTGAAGCTTTAGTTCTCCGCCCAGGATTAAGCGGGATGTGATCTGATGATGGCCATCCAGGGAGTGAATGGAGAAGATTCAGATCTCAATACACACCCAATTGATCTGATCAGCATTCTAAGAGGTGTAAGGATTAGAGTTATCAGTTACAGCATTTCCATACATTTTAATTTTTAATGCCATTTTTGTGTTTTTTTTTAAACATATCCAAACAGCTCTTAGAATGCTGATCAGATCAATTGGGTGTGTATGGGGATCTGAATCTTCTCCATTCACTCCTTGGATGGCTATCATCAGATCACACCACGTTTAATCCTGGGCGGAGATCCAATGCTTTGTATGATTGTATGAAAATAGACCTCTGTAGTACTTAGTTTTGCAGGCCAGTGTAGTTGGATTAAGTACTTGTAAGAGGTGAAGATCTTTTCATATTTAGTAGAAACGAACATGAAATATGCAAAAAAATAATTTAAGGGTACTTACCTAAAGAAACCATATTTAAGTTTATACTTTCCAATAAGTAAAAATAATGTGGTTCACTTAAAAATACCATGACATAGAGGAACACATAGAGGTCATAAAGTTAATAAACATACTTGTTATTACAGACATTAAAGTTTACGATCACGAGAAATATATAGCAGCCATCATAATTTGTGAACATTTTCATTAAATTTTTATAGGAGACTGCATAAAAAAGAATTCACGATTACTCCCAAAGGACACCTAAGTATATGAAATTAGAGCTAGATCGTGTAGAACAGGGGTGTCCATACTTTTTCATAAGGAGATCGACCTAGCAAAAATGTACCTATAACTAAGAGATCGACATTTTAACCGTTTAACCCACCAAATATTTATCAAGAAAATAAATTGCATAGGTACGTAAAACTACATTGGGTACAAATCTGTTACCTATCCTTGGCGATCGACCTTATGACCTCTCGCGATCGACCTTTAAACCTCTCGCGATCGACCGGTCGATCGCAATCGACCGTATGGGCACCTCTGGTGTAGAAAGATAAAATCATAAGTAGGTACCTAAATGTATTTAATATCATATGAATCGTGATCGGATTACTATTTATATTAGCTTGCTTAAAAAGGTTATGATTTATTCATCTATCAACTTTATTGGGCTAGTATGAATAAGTATCAATATTTTTTTCATGTGTGACCAACCGAAGCCATTCATTTGAATTACATACAAGTTATTCTGAGCTAGGAGATAAAAGATTTTGGGACCGGATCTCGTTATTTTCAACATACTATTTCGCTTAAAATTAGATAGGTACCTACCGAAATCATTGGATTCAGGGCCGCAGCTTCAACAAATTTTACAAAAGAATTTGTAAACAATCCAAACTTTTCATTTTTAATTCGTTCATAAGTTGATTTTTTTTCTTTTAAAACATTACGTTGACCCTTAACGGCAATTTAATTAGCAACTTTAACTTCTATAGGGCATAAACTTAAACAACAAATTCCATTCATAGTGAACGCAGTGGCAGGAAATCCGTCTGCTTTGCAGCAAAACGACTATTTGCATAACTTTTGCTATCAGCTGCTTAATGCTAGTTGGATTTCTTAATTCAAACTTAATAAGTATCTGTTGAGGAGCTCGGTGGCGCAGTGGTATAGCGCCTGGCCCAGCGATTGCGGAGATTAACCAATTTTCGCAAGTGTCGGTCATGGGATGGGTGACCAATAATTTATTATCTCGAGGTCCTCCGTGCATGTCATGTGCATGTGCTGCATTTGCAGTCGTTAATACCCACCAATCTACATTGAGCCCTTGTGGTGGGTAATGGCCATGGCCAACCTTCCTTATCTACCCATAAGGAAGGCCCAAGCTGGGGCACACCCCAGCAGTGGGGACATTAAAAAAATGGCTGATAGTCGTGTCACAAGTATTGCACACAAACTCAATTATACGAAATACCCCACAGCCGCTGAAATATAATATGCTAGTAGATCTTTCATTCATCATTGCTTGAAAATAATGGCGCGACGATGAAAATAACGAGGGCTGCTCAGTTTGTAGATAATGAGATGGTAGGAGTCTTTCCTTTCAACGGATCCGTCATCATTAGCGAGAGGCTTCGGGCTTGGAGTTTTCATTAAGACGCCAATGTTTCAAATGACAAAACAGTCAGCCAAGGGAGGGATTAACGCACCTACCGATTACGGTTCACGTATAAACCTGAGTATTACTGTGGCTTTAGTAAGCGTAACCCTAAGAAAGGCGCCCCGAGGGGAACAAACCTTTAATCTTGAACATACCTATATACGAGTATGAACAAAGGCGGAAGAGTCAAGTCAGAGAAACTGTAGGCTCAGTCACTGGCGGTGGTTCATAATTGTCAAAGTCAAACGTGAATCTCTTTCCTGTGCGATATGTAAGAAAAAATGTGTATAATTAAGAGTGTTGCTGTTTGTACACGGTTTCTAATTAATGACAACTAACAAACAACAAAAGCTCACTTGATCACTTCACTCCAAAAAGGAAAAAACAATACTTTGTAGTTCGATGCTAAGCGCCCGAATTCCAGCTGCGTTTATTCCGACATTCCTGTGTCTCCATTTGCATCCGGTCACAAAATTACTCCAATAAAATGAATGCTTGACAAATTGCTGCATCTCGTCGAGCTGCGGTAAAGTAGGGCACTGCGGTGTTTTCCGCAAAGGCTTGTAATCTGCTTCTGTTTACTTAACCTGCCTTTTACAGAACCGTGGAAATTACAAGGGGTAAAATTTCCACGGTTCCTTCTTTGAGCCTCAGGAGAGCAGCTTTCTTTCTCGCTCGTGTAATTGTTCGAAGGTACTCAACTTAAGTGGCCGGAAAATCTGAGGGGAAGTAGAAATCTCTAAGTGGAGAATTTTATGTAGGTCGTCCTTAATTGAGAAAATGAAGACCAATATAATTTCTAATAAAACCAAGTCAATGATGATGATTATAAATGAGAAAGGTGTGTGTGTTTTTGTTATCTCTTCACGCCTGCACGGCTGGACTACGTAGACAGATTAGGACCTGGATTAATAGCGACGATGAAGTACCAATAACTCCCTATCTCAAAATTTGCAGCTTTACAGGAAACGAAAAAAACTTTTCTATTTTATTCTGTTTTTTTTATTGACGAAATAATAATATAATGATTGGATTATAAATATGGTGTGTAATTAGTTTTAACTCTAAAGCTTTACTTACCGAGTTATTTAAAGATAAGTGGTATTGGTTTTCGTTTAATAAAATTTTGTAAAATTGGGAGGAAAGGATGATAGGAGTTATTAATAATTATAAAATACTTAAATTCAAGGATTATTAGATACTTAAGTTTATTTCCAGTATACGGAGTGTCCCAAACTTTGCCACACGGAGGGAAGTACCTTAAATATTTAAAATAAGAAATTTTACTGAAAGAAGACTTCATTTTGTTTTAAAAAAGAAGGAAACGGAACTGCATTCAAAGATTTTTTTCAAAATCGCTTACGATTCGATACTAATGGGGAGGCGAAGGCAAAGTGAATTACAGATGGCGCTTCAGTCTTTGGAACCATTGTCAGTTTGAGCTTATATTGTCTTGACTGTGTATTACGTGATTTTACTTTCTTAGATTGTATTTTTTTCGGTTTTGCGGACAAACAATGTATTCTATGCTAACTTTAGCTCATATAAAAGAAGAATTACGGAAAAGAAAAGCCAAAACAACAGGCAAGAAAGTTTATAGCAACTTACAAAAAAATGCTAACAAGCATTACATTTCTTTAAATTTCGTGTAAGATTTACAAGTAATCTTTTTATTTCAGATTAGAAGCATATGATTTAAATTTTAACAAAGCAACTGAGTGTGAATTTCCGTGTTTATAGTTGCCTGATGATGCCTTCTGTGCAATAGTAATTTCAGGTTTCTGTACTGGAATTTCTGTACCATCCAAAATTACACGAACCGTTTTATCATATTTATTTTATTATTCTAAGTTTCTTGAATGACTCTGGCATATAAAATTCTATTAATTCTCTGTTTGGCCCCAATATTGAGCTTATTCCATATTTGATATACTTATCAAATTCATCCAAGTTATAAATATGTTAGAAACTGCTGAGGTTGAAATATTAAAGAACAAAGCTGTTATAGGTAATTCAAATGTTGTTTTATTTTGGCGAAGCTTCATTAATTTCATGAAACATTCTTTTTGATTTATAATGTTTCTCAGGCTCAGCAAAGGAGAAAATCGAGGAAAAAGCATATTTTTTTTGATATTTTTTTGCCCACTATTTTTTTTGTTACTGGGAAATCGATGAACTCCAATATTTTACAAGTTACATCCATAACAATGCGGCATTTTCTCAGTATAAAATTAAAAAGTGCAATACTCCAAGAGATTCCCATATGTTTTGACAGTTTCTTTGAGGCGGCTCGGTACCAACGACAAGACGCCACCTATCGGGATAAAATTGCGCTTTTCCTCCCCATTGATACAATTTGTAATCATTAAAATTTTCATGTAATATTTCATGGTCTTTCTTTTGTTTAAGATGCTGTGTCACTTAAGAAAAAATAATCCTTTATCGCTTACGATTCGATACTAATTGATACAATTTGTAATCATTAAAATTTTCATGATAATTATATTTGATGGTCTTTCTTTTGTTTAAGATGCTGTGTCACTTAAGAAAAAATAATCCTTATTTAGGTACCTTTCGATTGGTAGGTATCGTAAATATAAATTTTTTTTTTCCTTTTTGGTGGGTTTGATTCCTGGTTAAGGCGGGCGATTTTTCAAAAATCTTTAAATGCAGTTTCAATTATTAAAAAAAAATGAAGTCTAGCTTCTTTCAGTTATCTTCAATATTTAAGGTACTTTCCCTCCGTGTGGCAATGGCAAAGTTTTGGGACACCCTGTATAAAGTTAAAAAACATGTCTTAATAATTATATACTTACTCACATTTCTTGGCAATGTTTTTGTATTTTTTTGGAATAGATAGGAGGTTTTCTAACATATTTTTTTTAGAAAATTACATACTTAGAAGGTATTCCATATAATTATTAAGTTAGGATATTAGGATATTGTATACGGAGCAAAATTGGAGATTAATATTTTAGGAGTTAATGGTTTTATGGATTAAATAGTCTAATTGCGTTAGGAGATTTTGCCCGTACATTAGAAATTGTATTTTATTTCGATTGGCATAAAAAACTAAAAATCGACAAAAACTAAGAAAGGAGGTAGGTATTGGTACTTTATCGTCGAAGGCTATTTTAAGGGTTCCGTAGCCAAAATGGCAAAAAACGGAACCCTTATAGATTCGTCATGTCTGTCTGTCTGTCTGTCTGTCTGTCTGTCTGTCTGTCCGTCTGTCCGTCCGTATGTCACAGCCATTTTATTCCGAAAGTATTAAGATTACACAGTTGAGACTTAGTAGGTAGATGTATTCTGTTAACCGCTTAACGATTTTAACACAAAAATAAAAAAAAATTAAGATTAAGGGGGGGGCTCCCCATACATTGAACTGAAACTGAAAAAAAATTTTTCTTCATACAAACACATGCGGGGTGTCTATAGATAGGTCTTAAAAATGACATTGAGGTTCCTAAGACAACTTTTTTCAAAGTCAACCGTTTGAAAGATAAACACTGCCAAAGTGGTAAAATGTGTGTCCCCCCCCTCTAACTTTTGAAATAAGAGAGTGAAATATCTATAAAAAATATATGCTATAGATCTTAATAAAAACTTTCAACGAAAATTGGTTTGAACGAGATAAAGTAATTAGTTTTCGAGATATATCATATTTTACAAAACCGCAAATATAACTTTGTCATTCATACCAACACTGTGAAAAACAAAGTTATTTTTGAAAAATGATAGTGGTATTAAATATGGTATGGTATAAGGTAACTACGGAACCCTACGGCGCGTGACCCGACACGCACTTGGCCGGTTTTTTATCTTGTCGCGGGCGGCCGCTAGTCATCAATATGGTAATCTAATCATTATCATCATCTTAATGGTGTGTTATATTGAGCACTGACGTTTCTTTGAGCGTAAACTAGTGCAGCAATAATAAGTGTTCCTCTATCATGAATGCACCCTTTCTCTTACACTCTGTAGGTACTGTAGGCACAAAATCGCCACTACTTACTTTGTGCTGTAGGCTACCGGCACAGAATATATAATCTACCGGCACGTTGTTGTGTTCCCAAAACATTAACGTGGTCGATATTTCACATTAATTACCTTCATAATACGATGATTAGCGCCCTTTTTCCGTTAGATTTGGAAAAAAGTAGAGCATCGTTAGTTTTCAATAAGTACATTTTGTGTTTCATTAAATTCAGGTCGGAAATACATTTTTTTTTATTAAACTGCATTTAGATGTGTTTTGATTAGATGAGTTTTGTGTGTTTTTAAGTTTATACTAAGTACCTACAGAACTTTTGTTATTTGGTACATATTTAAGTATGATTTGGTGCGAGTATTTTTTTTCTAGTAGGTATATTATTTACTATTGTCTAAGTACTTAGGTTAATGTCTTTAACAGCAAACACATTATCAATTTTTAGGCAAGTTAAAAATAATACCTAACAGTGGCGAGGGGTGAAATTATTGGAAAGGTAAGTCGTTCTAAAAAATTGTAAGATCTGCATAGTGGATCGGTGGTGTGGGATTTTTAAAAGGTAAGCCGATGGGATTCGGCTTGTATGGACCCTTCGCCACTGATACCTAGCAACTTTGGGAAAATGTTACCTTAACTTTCGCTTAGTCATTGATGATTTTGTTATATCGGTTGTTGTGTCACCGAACACAAAAGTACCTATGTGTACGTCTAATAAAGGAGCTTTTTAAGCTTTTGTTCAGCACACAACACGCTTGCTACGACGATACTTCCACATGAGTAGAACGAATTAGGGAACAAAGAAGTAACTGGTGTTTTGAATTTTATAGTTTGCTCGAAGGCTCTTTTATAGGCTACACCACAGAACAAATAATAATACAGGACCATAAGTGGCAAATTTTCTATTTATTAAAACGTTTACTAACATAAGCATTAAACTATTGTAGGTAATACCTACCTACTTACACGTCGATGTTTGAGAATAGCTCATGATTTTTATTTTCTTATTAAGTTAAGTACCTAACTTTGAAACTTTTCTTTTAAAAGGGCAATAATTCTAGTTGAAAATCTTTGAAACGTAAACCGATTTGAATGCAAAAACATAATAATAAGTATTATCACATCATACAACATCAACCAAAATATGCTAAGTTTTTCTGATGATGTAGGTATGCTAAGATATATGTTCCACAGGAAATCTTTAATTCAGAGCTAGACAACTTTTCCGCAAACGATAATTCTTTCAAAAGTTGTACCTACCTAGTAACGATAACAGTAAATCTACCTATAGTACTGAAACACCAAGTATGGTTAATATGGACATGGACACAGAATAAATAAAGTACATACCTATAAAGCCTTTTACCTTTACAAAGTGGGGCGACTAATCCCCCTAATGATTCAGTGTTAGTGCAAGCGAAGCTCCTGTAAAAAAGGCTTAAGAACGAAACGGTGAACCTAATGAAACCGTAAATAACTTAATTCAAGGCGCCAAGGAAAATATGAAAATTCTACTTCTTTATGCATGATTAGTACGAACCGTCTAGCTTTATTTATTTGGGAAAGGTTTAGGACCTGAATTTCAGTAGGGGCAATAATCTATTAAAACTAAGGCTGGCCCCAGACCTACCGGTTCCATTTCTTTGCTTTGCTGTTCTACCATGGACCGCCGGCCAAGAGGCTCATTTTCAATCTATCGCATATTTTGACCTGACCACATTGGCAAGATAGCCATTAGTTTGGTGTTATCAAATATCGTCGTCTGGGGTGCGATGAGAAGTTTTAGTTTTCGTTTTAAAAAAAAACTGCTGTTTTATACAAAAATTAATAACGAAATTATCAAAATGTATGAAACAGTTCATTTTTTTTCGCGAGTTCAGATTTGGTCCCATAGTAAAAGTTGTTCAGTTTTATTATGGTCCCTATCTACCATATTCAGTTTTATAGGGCTTTACCAAACATCTTGTATAAATAAGCGATCGAGTTATTTTTTACGATCGGAGTCCATGTTCAGGGTGGCATATAGCCTAAAAGCTTCCTACTTCGCAATCCAGGCGATGATATTTGATAAAACCAAGCTAATGGCTATCTTGCCAATTTGGTCTAGTCCCAAAATGCGATAGATAGAAAATTGCCCTGGTTGGCCGGCGGTCTTTCAAGCAAGGTAGCACAGCAAAGCAAAGAAACGAAACCGGTAGGTCTGGGGCCAGCCTAATACAGGGTCATTTTGTATTCACCATCCAAATTTTGAGGATGTCTTCAGTCCATGAAGCTGAACAAGTTTCTCACACAGGGCCAAATATGTAAAAAAAATAAAAACCCGCCTGCATAAAAACACAAGTCAACTGAAAAGATGGAGAGGTAATAAAGAATATTACATACAAACAAATAATAAATACACATACATACATACAAACAAACAAACATACATACAAGATACGCGCGAAAAACATAACCCTCTTGCAGTCGGGTAAAAAATATCGACTATCCATATAAATCAAAGAGATACGTGAACGTGATCAATGGATGACCAAAATTTTGTAGCGAAATTCGATGCATGTTTTTTTGACAAAGTTGTTTAGTTTCCTGGACTGGACACATTCTTGAAGTTTGGATGGTAAGTGTAGAATGACCCTATAGTTTTAATCTTATTTTCAGTCAAAAACCTTTGGGTTTCTGGTTTTTTCGACCTTCTGGTCCATTGCACCGAAATCATTGTAAATAGTGCTTAAATTTTTTTGTTTCACAGACGTGGCGGTGGCCGCAATAGAGGTATGGAGGGTAGCAGCGGCGTGGTGTATCGAGTGGTCGGTCGCACGCGCAGCAAGGCCGACTGCGGCCAACAGACTGACAGGCAGCCACCGCGACAGGACACCACGTGGAAGAAGTACACCGACTCGCCTGGGGTGGGGACTCCGCCTTTGGTAGTCATGTTTCGTAGTTAAACGTGATCTACACGGACGCCAACCACGGCTGTCGACAGTGGTACTGCAAATTGCAATCAAAGTTTCCACCACGATTCGTTGGTCGGGAAGCTGGTTGGCGACCGTGTAACCCGCGCATTTGGACTTTATCATTAGTTTGGAGCAACGAACTAAGATAGTTTGGAGGAAGTGGTAGACAGCTACTTACTTACCTTCTTTTAAATTTCCATGGTTATTGACGTTATTAGAATAAACTACCTATGTCGGGATTTCCACCATGTACCTGTTTATTTTTGAGACTCTGATCCGATATTAAAAAGAAAACATAAAAGCGATCAAAAACAACGATACGCAAAAATTGGCCATCGCTGAACATTTAATTCATTCGGCCAAAAATCTGTGGATCGAGTTGCATAACCCTCAGATTATCTCAACATAACGCTACTACATACCAAGAATGGTCAAAGAAGCGATTAAAACTACCAAATACAAAAAATTCAATCGTAAGGATGTATAAATTCTAAATTGTCGAGTGTTTGGAATCCAGTAATCCGGTTGTGTAAAAACAACAAAAATAAAAAAAACGTGCCGTTTCGCGTACAGATACAGTGAGTGTCGTGTGTCGAGAACCTCATTGGTCTGAGTCGAGAACAGATTCGAGTGACTAGTGAGTTTGCAGACTGTGGTACCGTACCGGTATCGAGCGTATAAAAAAAAACTAGACGGAGGGTAGACCGATTCGTCTGCCAATAATATCTACCCGCACGCAACAATCGACAGTTCTTCCGTGATCATGGCGCATGCAACTGCGCCGAAATATCGGAGTTTCAAAAATATACAGGTACACTACTTAATGGTGTAAATCCCGACATAGTTTATTTTAATAGCTACATGTTAGTACTAACTATTATAATATTCTGTGGCCACATTTCTTTTTTCCAATAGATTCTTTCCCAAAAAGGTTTCCGTAGTTAAATGCAAAAAAATATCTGATTAGAATGAGTTCTTTATTTTATTAAAGGCTTATAAACTCAATGTATGTTCAGAATGCACCTGCGCAAGGGCAGGCGCCGCCTAGTCCGTCGCACGGACGGAAAGGAGAACGACGCACGGGCCACCATTCCCCGCAGCACCACAAACGGGAGAAGCTCACTGCTGCTCAGCAGCTTGGCATTGTGTCGCATCCACAGGTAAATATTATTATTCATGTCAGTCCTAGTACCTACCTACCAAAATACCAAGAAGCTTAGCCACTTCGTGCTAAATACAATACATACCTATAGTAAAACGCCTGAACGACAAATATAGCAACTCATCGCCTTAGCTAAAATGGTCGCATGACCAGTTTTATTTATTTTTAGGGCATGACCATACTTATTATCTATTCTGTGGCACCACGACCTTAGTTTGCGCAATACACAACACGATTCTTTGAGCATGTTTAAAGTTAGCAAGACTCAGGCCCGTATTTATAAACCGCTTTTAACTTTGAGAGCTATCTTGAGATCATACTTGAGATGCTCTTCTTATAGGAACACCATCTCAGGTATGATCTCAAGATAGCTCTCAACGTTGAGAGCGGTTTATAAATAAGGGCCTTAGTACCTACTTAATAAGTTCTCAGGATTGCATTAGAATGTTTGTATTTACAGTATCCAGCAGCCAATTCCAGTAATCAGCATTCTTCAAGAAGTGGGGGATCACAGGTAATGTTTTTTTCAATAAATTGACAAAACGTATGACTTGCCCACGGTCCCAAAGTCTAAGTTCCCCTAGGGAACCCCGAGCAAATATTTTTGCTCCTGGAACCCCCTGAATAACAATCTCCTTATTAAATAAGTATATTTTTACCATCGCCACTCTAAAAAGTGCGTTTAATTCAACGATAAGAGTGAATAATAAGCGATTTTATTCACCGAGTGAATAAAAATAATTTGAATTTGGAACAAGCGCGCATCGTATGAATTATGTACAAAAAAAAAAAACGTGCTGAAAGTATGGAGCTATTCCATAGATAACTCCATAGTTATACAATTAAATAAAAAAAATATCCCGCTAATTTCATTTAGGTTCTTTTTAGTGTCTTATCTTGGGTTCTTTTCTAATAAAATATCTCGCCAAATTAATTAGGTTCTTTTTAGTGTCTTATCTTTGGGTTCTTTTCTTTATATTAGAGGGAGATTAGATGTTCAGTCTTGCATCAGTCCATTCCATCAGTCTGGTACGATCTTTAGTCTGTAAAAATTCAAAGTCTATACAAACTGATGAACTGGACTGCTGTCAGACTGATCATGTAATTTCCCTCATAGCATGGTTGTTTTATTTCATTGGAAAACTTATAGTTTCACTATTTTCTAACGGTTAACTTACCTATTACCTATCTAAATAATAAAATTTGATAACTATAAATAGGTAGGTACTATAGGTGTAAGTAGTAGTAAGTACTGCTATTATGTTTTCTCGCAGTCAATGGTAAAAAGTAGAGTACACAACTCGTGAAAAAAAAATTCATCTCGGTCCTTTGTATCCCTCGTTTCGCTCAGGATTCTACTTTTGAATCCCTCGCTACGCTCGGGATTCAACTCTAGAATCCTTCGCTGCTCTCGGGATCCAAGATAGTACCTCGAACTAAATTCCTTCTTTTTTCACTTGTTGTATAATCTACTATTTTATTGTCTGTGGTACCCCATCTTAAATATTTCAATCTGACATAAAGAAGATAAGGGGTACCAATACCATATGGGCCATAGAATTTTCCCATGAATGGCCTTTGTCCCCCTTGGGTGTTCCACGGGCTAAAATATTTGCTCGACTGCTCGTGGTACCCCAAGGGAAACTTAGACCTGGGGGACCACTGGCAAGTGGATTCAAAATCAAGTCAATTTTCTGCTTGTTGTCAGCTGCAGTCTCCAAGCGGCGCCTCTTCACGGCCCTCAAGTGTGTCGAGTGGTGGAAATGGTAGCAGTTGTTCTAGCAAAGCCAAAGTCCCGCAAAATTTTGGCTATGTGAAGCGACAAAATGGAGTGCAGCAACCCCCACCGCAGCCGAATGGACCCCCGCCGCATGGTCATAGTGAGTTACCTACTTAAAATTCTTTGGTGATTTAAATTAATAAAAAAAAATCGGTCAAGAGCGAGTCGGACTCGCGCACTGACTGAGGGTTTCGTACCATCATAGTGCGCCATGTCTTGACCGATAGTAGAACTAATGTATTTTTTGTTAATAATATTGTGTGGAAGCCCCACATATTTATTTTATTCTGTTTTATGTATTTGTTGTTATAGCGGCAACAGAAATACTAATAGGTGGTAAAGTAATAGGGTTCCGTTTTTTTTACCCCTTGGGTACGGAATCTTAAAAACTACCTAGGGTACTTATATACTTACTTAGGTGATCTACGCGCTTGTCGCAATGCTATATTGAGTTACAACAACTCGATATTGGAGAAGGAAAGTGAATGACTATAATAAAGTAGGTACTAGTAGGCAGGCCATTGACCTACATATATTTACTTCCACAATTTTTTTTCAGGACAGTGAGGCAGGCACAGTTCGAATCACGAAAGATGACCACAAATGGCGCCCATCTTCGCGTCATAACTCACGTATAAAAGACCTTTGTCAAAGAAACATTTCATATATTTAAATAATATCGATATATCTATATGAATATGAAATATTATTTTGTCTAAAGTATTTTCTTCATGAGTTATGACGCGAAGATGGGCGCCATTTGTGGTCATCTTTCGTGATTCGAACTATACCTACAGTTTGACCATAAAGAGTTGAAATTAAATAAAATGGAACTAAAATTTTTCAGTACAAAATTTAGTAAGTGTTGCCAATTTATTCGTGATTTTGACGTGTTTACATAGAAAGTGGCGCCCTCAATTTTTGTCAACTCTTTATGGTCAAGCTGTACTTATGTTTTACCCGGTAAACTGGGGTGATTAGCAACTTGCGTGGTAAAAAACAACAGCGACATTTTTTATAGAAAAAAAAAACAAAATGACCATTATTATTTTTACATAAAAAAAAATGTCCTATGATATGAACAGGCCCAAGCGATTTATTTTTCTTATTTTTTTTGTAGTTGCTAATCCCCCAGTTTACGGTACTTATGTACCCTACAATTGTACCCTATGTACCCTACTTCATTGTTCTATCTTGGCAGTATGTTTTAATTTTATATAAGAGCTTGATTTTGAAAAAAAAAAACAAATGTCACTGTCACTGTGACAGTCACATTTGTTTGTTTGTCACTTTGCAAAATGCAAATAGCGCGCGCTGGCCAGCTGGCTTGTTTTTGATTGAAAAGTTTTTAATATTTATTTTTCACATTGTTTACTTCGATAACACTTACCTTATTTTCAACTTCAAAGTTAATCGTTTGTGGTTTTAGGTGGAAGAACTGCTCAAGTCTCTGCGGTTCCCCGAACTAAGGTCAAAGTTTCAGGCGGCACGCAAACTTGCACGCAAGATTTACAAATTCACAGTAAGTTTCCTTCAGTTCAGTGATATTTTGATACTTACTCAACCCTCTTAAAGGCTAGTTTACAAAATATGTAACTTTTCTATCTGCTATGTACTTATTTTTTACCGTTTTTATAGAAAATGGGATCGGTCCAAAATCATACTCATTGGGAGGTACCGCAGCAGCCCAGCTGTCAGCATCGGTGCGAGAAAGACTTCTTGGATCCCAGTCATTACCAAAGCCTGGAACACACGAGTTTGCTGCTTTGTTCCATCACCATAGGTGAGTAAACTAGATTAAATGTTGCACAGTTGCACATAAAACATTAAATAAGCCCCTTTTTACACGAAGCGACTCAAAACTGACGAAACCAGTTTGAAACTATAGTTGCAAACTAGTTAGTGACAAAGATTCGTACACGGCGCTACCAAATTTAGTTGAAAAACCTACACAAAGCGCCTATTACGATAAAGTATTGCGATAAATGTACGATGTTCAATTCCTTGGCATTATTAACTCATGTATAAGGTTCAAAATCAAGTAAATCGATTAAAAGATTGTCTGGCTATCGTAATTCTTTTTTGTTAATAGACCTCAGTTTCCAGTTGCAGTTGGCAATCAGTTGCACACGATTAGCATGACCGGTTGCAAGTGATTAGTTGCAAAGTTGCAAACGCATTGCCGACGTGTTGCAAACCAGCCTTTCTATTGTCTAATTTCAAAATCTATCGCAATCGCTTTCAGGATGTAACACATTGATGATTCTTTTTGGCACAATTAAAAACTTACCAAAGAAATGCAGCAATGTCTCACATCCATCTGTCAAATAAAAGCGATTGCGATAGATTTTTGAATTAGACAATTAGCCCCCAGTTGGCAATTGGTAGGGTCGTGTACGGACCGCCATTGAAATACAAGTACTGTGACTATTTCGAAACTCGTTGGTGATTAGAGTTTGCAACCAGTTTATTTTCACTCGCGCCGTGTAAGATGGGGCTAACTCTTCAAAGGCCAAGCACAGGTATCCGCCTGTCTAGAACATAAGATACTTGAGTTAGTCAACTTTTAATTGTCCTTCCAGTTTTCTTGTCCCCAGCCAGACATAAAAGTTTTTATTTTCTTGAAAATAAATATTGACCATACCTTATAAATAATAGTTAAATTTAAAAATAATGGTTTAATATTATTAACCATTATTTTTAAAATATGGTAAATTTAATACTTGGCTTAATCTGTCAACCCTGAGCCGGCCGCACGAGGCCGGCAATTTCTTTACGTTTTCTTTTGTTCTCTTATCTTCTCTGGTGCTGATTATTATTTTTAGGGGGGTATACGGCCGGCGTAGATGGGTTAAAAGCCATTGCCACTGCAAACGAAGAAACAATATAAATAGCACATTTTTTTATTTCAATTTAAGTTGTTTATTCTATTAAGTTTTATTTGAGTAAAAGACTGGATTTTTGTCCAAAAATCAGGATTTCTGAATTTAGGTCCTAGTAACCATATCCACACATAGATTACTAATATAGGTAACAAACAACTAATTATTAGTAACAATTAAGACTTTTAAATAACAGTTTAAACTTTAAAGATGTATGATAACTGTCAAAGTTGTTTAAACAAGTAAAGATAAACAGACTATAACAGCTTTTACTAAATAGCATAATATGATAGAGCTGTTGATCATTTATTCTAATTTTCCACTAATGAAGCATTTGTTATGGCAAGTAAGAACTATCCAGAGATGGATTGAGGCAACTTAATAGTCATGTATTTCATGTATAGTAAAATTATGAAGTAACACATACATAATTTCTGTGATGGTTAGGAAAAATACAATTAAAACTCAAGAAAACAATTATAGGTACTTACCTATTAATTGTAAAAATTATAATTGTTGTTGCCATCATAAGTAGTAGCTTTTTACCCCATACCAATCCTTTACAGTAGGCATGGGCGACGTTTGGCATATTAGCATACATATTGATACATAAAAAAGCTTATTAATTTATTTATCTATTTATTAGATTACTAATGAAGTTAATTTACTTGTAACTGTTATTGTGATATTTTGTATTTGAACTTCAGAAACCAGTTTATCAATATCTGGATGAATTCCACTTGTACAGAGGTGAAACAAGTGTTACAGATTTTCATCTGGGAGTCTGACGGCTGAATACTCAAAGGCTTCTTAGCTAAAATCTTTATTTAAGGTCTCCTTACGTTTAAGGAAGCTGTCAGTTTCATAGAATTTCTGTTAAATCTGTCAAATTTTTGGGTGTCGGGTCCCTGGACTGTCTAGAACATTTAAGGTGGCCTTAACTTTATTAAGATTCGTTTGAGTATTTTGGCCATGAGTTTCAAAATGTCATGTGGGCTGGGTCAAAAACTAAGGCAGGCTGGACGTTGCCCATGCCTGCCATGTTTACAGCCTCTTTTATTGATGACTTTGTATCATTTACTTGATAGTTTAGGTCTTTTCAATTTCAAGGGTTTCCATAGTGTATAGAAAATTTGTTCTTATTTATTTCATGAAATAATCAAAATAGTGTGAGCATAACTAGTTGAAATTCTAACTTCCATGAATATTAAACAATAAAGAATTATGATAAACTCCACACAGTGCGTACCATGGCCAGTTCAGCACTCATCAATTAGTAAATAAAAACAGCTCACTGTTTATAAGCACTTGGTGTCGTGCAGACGCCTTTCAATGAACATCATAATTGAGTGTTGTGTTTGTGTCTTGTGATCTTCATACATACCTACGGCTCTTAAAAATGATTCACAAGTTTCGGTATGTGGGTAATTTATTATAATTTTTTCAAAAAGTTGTGCATTAAAAAAAAACAATTTTGAGCACTCATAATTTGCTCTCAAGTATTACACATTTTAAATATTTATAACATTTAAAAAAATGAATACACTTTTTTATGTGAAGAGTTATAAAATATGTAAAAACTTTGTTAATAGAAATATGGCCCGTTTCACAGGTTCCTTTAAGTATAGCATATATCTTCGGGTTTAATGTAATTAGAGGTGGTTAATATAGCATCTAGCGCCATATTATAGCGCGCTATATTTACATAGCGCACATAGCGCGCTATGTAGGTAGGCGTTATGGCGCTATGAATATCGCGCGTGGCAACAAGTAGCATCGTTGGCCGGACGGCGGCGCGGGCATTCATCGCGTGCGCGCTGTTGCTACCGGACACGTTATGCGCGTTTCTTTCGCAGCACGCTAGGTACGAGTATAATATCACGCGCGACCTAATATTTTGTTAGTTCGATTAGGACTTTTATAACACAACTTTCTAAGTCAATTAGTTAGTATTATTTAAAAGCTATTTAGCTAAGCAAAGTTAGTGAACGGGAGATATGGTAAAAACAACCGAATTTCAAACGTCAATTAGGTCGAAAATCGCTTACACCTGTTTTTTTTTATTAGAAAACATTGTCTAGTGATCACAAGTTAGAAAAATAAGTGCAAGCGATTTTCAACCTTATTGACATTTATCAAAATCACGGTTTTTAATGAAAAATCAAAGTTAGTAAACGAGAATACAGCAAAAAATCAACGAGTTTCAAAACGTCAATAAGGTCGAAAATCGCTTGCACCTGTTTTTTTTTAACTAGAAAACATTGTCTAGTGATCACAAGTTAGAAAAATGAGTGCAAGCGATTTTCGACCTTATTGACATTTATCAAAATCGTGGTTTTTAATGAAAGATCAAAATTAGTAAATGAGAATACGGCAAAAAAACATCAAAATTTCAAATGTCAATAAGGTCGAAAATAGCTTGCACCTGTTTTTCTTAACTACAGATCACTAGACTAAGTTTTCCTATATATATATATTAATTTGTTTTTCCGAAATCGTATAATTCAATTATAGACAGTTCTAAACCCGAAAAGTATGAAATAAAGTTAAAGTTCATTAGTTTACATTACTGCTATATTTCATATAAGACTAAAATGTAACGTATTGATAAATAACATTTTTGTAAAACACGCGATCTGTATAACGAACGACGTGTGACGTAACGTGTTGCGAAATCCAACGTGCTGCATCTAACGCGCCAGCCAGCCGCCCGCATGCTACCTGATAAATAGCTCGTTATAACATAGCGTCTTTAATAGCGCGCTAGAAATCAATAGCATATAGTCTGTAGCGTGCTGTTGCTTTATAGGCGTTATGAACAACTCTAAATGTAATAATGGAACCAAACTATGTAATATCTATCAATCGATTATCTGAAATTTAACTAAAATTACTATTAACTTGTAAAACAGGCCGTTGTTGTGTTGCGATTATTAAACAATCTGTAATTTTTAGATAAAAACATAAGGATTAAAGACAATATTTATATTTATTTTGAATTCATTACAGGATTACACAAAGAGGCGGTATCAAGATCAGTGACGGCAGCCTTTCTGATACGCAAACATACTCTGAGGTGAAATCAGACTATGGAATACCGTATGCTCCCTGGCTAAGGCACAGGTATGTTCAATGTAAAATAGATACTTTTGCGAAGATTATGGAGTCTCATCTCGAATTGGCGAACAAAGGTTTTGTGTGGAATGATATTTTTTTAGTTTGTAATAAAACCTTTGTACTTACCGAGTTTTTAAAGAGATAGTGGAGCAGTTTAAATACGTGTAATTTGTGTTGTACAGTGATTGTCATCAGCATTTCATAAACATCATCATGATCCTTATTATCTTTGTACCCTACTGTGCATTTGTGTTTTATTTGTGTACTGTTTAACCTGTTATGTAACAGATTTGTCATAATACTTGCTTCGCTATCCTATTTCCAATATGGCCAGTTGTAGTGATACATAAATAGGTCAAATATTCTAATTATCTATTATAAACACCTTTGCAGTCAATAGATTAGTGTGTTCAACGTACTTGTATTTACTTATTTACGTTATATTAACTTCAACAACCGGCAGATAAAAATACCTTGTGGATTCAATTATAATAAGACTATACATTTTCCAATTTAGCAGAGTTATAATTACTTAATTTTTCGTGGCGGTTGGTTAGTTATGATTGAGCGTAAAGCACATCCGTCTGTGCGATTTTAGAACTATTAATGAATACAACATTTTAGATTACTATCAGATTCTGTTTAATTTTTAGGAGATTTACCTATTAATTAAGAAGTCATTAGAAATCGTCTCTATCTTTTTTATGAGGCCCTAAACTTTTTAACATATCTGACACTAAACAATAATGTTTAAGAAGTTATTAGAAAGTTATGAATCAAGAAGTTATAAGAAACTGCCTCTGTATATGAGACCGTTTACTAAACTACGACTGGCCTGCATGCTTCATCACGTTTCCCTTTCCAGCAACACATACTCGGCCAGTGGGCGGCTCTCGGAAGGCGAGTCGATGGAATCGCTCACTTCGCTGCACTCGGCGCAGCACAACCACTCCTCCCCTAACTCACACCGCAGCTCACTCACTCACAATAAGCTCATCATGCACCGGGAACAGGGCTCCAGGCTTAACAGGAGCAACAGTATTAGGTAAATGAGCAGTTAGCACTCTTAAATTTTATTGTTGGGTGATGCTAGGAATATTGCATTTTAATGGGAATTGCAGAATATAATTATTGAAGGAAACGAACATAGTATAGTATAAACATTACACATTTGCTACGTACTAAATAAGAGGATAGATCTACTCGTAGAAAAAAAAACATTGTATCTGCCGCGATAGAGTCAATTTCACTGAGCATAATAATCAATTAATCACTATGTTTTAGTGAATATGTTAAGACGTGATTATTACACACTCAAGCATTAAAAATATTGACTTGAGATCACCTTGAGATGATGGAAATAGTAAATACTTAGAAAAAAATATCTGTTTACTTCAAAAAAAAATGTATTCGACAGTCAATGCTTTTCAACACATTTTCATGCCACCATCATTCATTCAGCTCTTTTCAATGTCATTCCTTGTACTTCTTAAAGTCTTTTCATCATCATTACATTCAATGTTCACTACATAAGTGTTACCATCTAAAATATGACTAACCAACTAAGTAATAAGAAAAAAAATCAATGACACTTGATTGCATTTTTAGCTACCTCAGAGATAGGACTTTCCCAAGGTACGCCACAAGGTTGAAGTTTGTTCTTAATTTGGCTTCGAGGTGGCACGCTTCACTTTTATATTATAATTCATGTTATTACTTTGCATGACTTGAACATGGCACGGCTTTCTCTTATAATTTACCATTTTAAATCATAATAATATTTTTTGTGTTCGTTCATTTTTATTAATTGGCAGCTGAATCAAATTGAATTATATTCTGAATGCACACAAATGATCATTGCAAAATTAAAACAAAATGTGACTTATTATTATATACATTTGAGTAATAAACTTTTATGCACTCAGAAAACACTTAATTCCTTATTTCTTGTTTTATAGTAACATATCACTCAATAGTACTGCAAAAATTTTCAGTCAATATTTAGGCTTTTGTTGTAAATCGCTATTATGTATCACTGTGCCATGTTGTAATGTGCGCTGATCGTTGTTCCTTGTATCTTTACATCAAACTTTGTCAAAGTATCATAAATCAGAATCAGTTATTTATATTAGCAGTTGGGCCATTCCATAGTGACTAGTGGAGTATTTTACTCCAGAATTTGACCAACTCTTGAGTTATAATGAAATCATAAATTATACTACAGTGAAATTTGTCTTAAAACATAGCTAAAGAATTATTTTCCTATCCTCTGTAAAGAAAAGTCCAACAGTAAATATTTTCACTGTGAAACTATTGTTTGAATGAATGTGATTGGTGGGACAAAAAATGGCCGATTCTTCTGCCTTTGCTCAGTCAATGACAAAAAATATAGCTTTTTCCCGTTCTGCGTGGAATGACCCAGATACCGAATCACCAAATAGGTAGTTACACTTTAACTCCTACTTGGAGACTGAAAATTGTAAATGGCGGGGTCCTTTTTAAAGTTGTTTAGCGCGTTAGGTGATCATCAAGTTGTAATGACAAAGTTTGATGTTCCTTTGACGGCACTGCTAAATATAAACATGTTTCCAGATCAACAAAATCAGAAAAGCTGTATCCATCGATGCTACAGCGGTCATCGGAGAGTGATTATGAACCTTATTACTGTTTGCCAGTGCAGTATGGACCGGGTGGTCAAGGTTTGTTAATATTTTCATTAATTAGATCCTAGCGGCCCTCTATAAAGACCTGTGCCTCAGCAATGTGGGATGTTAAAAACGGGTGATGATTAATCAAAAACCTAGCAAATCATAATCTAAGCCAAAGGTAATTTGTTTTACGATTAGCTATTGTATGTAGGCGTTACATATTGCAGTAGCCAAGAGGAAAATTTTAATGTATGTTATTATCTGCAGTGATTGAATAAGGTCTACGGGTCCAGACATATTTTTTTATTCACAACGGGTCATTCACCCGAAAGAGAAGCACTGGCTTGGCTTTCATCTCATCTGGTGTTAAGTAAATGAAGCCTCAACCACTGAGAAACTGGCTATCTTAGCTCGATCTGCTCAACACACACGATTGATGTGTTATCAAAGCAAAATTATCACATTAAATTCAATAAGTTTGCAGTGTTTGCCGAATATAACTTTAGTGTGTTGTGTAGGTACTTATTCACTTATTTTTACACACTAAAGTTGTATTCGGCAAATACTACAAACATTGGATTTAATGAGATAATTGCTTATAGTTCATAGTGAACAATAGGGAATATGCATAAGTCACCGATTTTCCTAAAATTGAGCTTGATCGCTGCGGACCCTTGTAAAAACATGATGGAACAGAAAGAAAAATAAAAAAAAAATGATTATTTTCGTTTTATCACACGATGAAATCAGGGGAAAATGACGATATTTTTTTTTCGTTTTCGGATATAATGCACTTTACAGTCAGATAGAATATCGAAAAAGAAATAATATTTTGTATGACACATATCTACTTAAACGCAAAATTTAGGGAGATAATTGAAGATTATTGGCTAACTCCATATTAAACGCGCCCGAAACACACCGAAACGTGATGTGTGACGTCACCGTTTTGTATAGAGCGTTTTCGGCGGGAGCTGATGCGTGCTAACTTCAAGTAACTATATTACGAGAAAAAAACGCAAGAGACAAGTTTCAATATTACAGTTGATTTTCTCACGCATTATACTATTGATTTAGATAAAAAAAAAAAATTGATGCATATTCCCTATTGCCGTTAGCTGTCGGAGCATGCTAAAATATATTATTTAAAAGCTAAAATCCTAGGAAACCACGTTATGTGCCTACAATAGCGAGTCACGTGCTAATGTTTAACCTTAACAAACAACTTTCCCACTATTCATCCCACGTTTTATTTGTAGGTTTAAGTTACGGAGTTTCGGAACCACCGTCGCCCTCCCCGAGGTCGGCGCTCAGCCCCACGCACCAGCCGGCCAACGTGATGCACACACCAAGGCATTCACACCACTACCCCAAGAAAAACGACGATGGTAGGTATAACCATAAAACTTCGTACAAACTGACGCGAATTTGCTCGCGTCGCGGCAATGAGGATCAGTAACGATTTTTTTTAAATGGATAATTAGAAAGCTAATGCCACCATATGATTAACTGTGTAAATTTTTTTACGATATCTTTTAAACCTGAGAAGTTATAAGAGCTAAAACACTGATTTTTTGGGGGTCCCTATGACGTCATCGCGACGGACGCGAACCTTATGTCGTACGTGATAAAGCACATATTGCATTGAGCTAGGCATTTCCTTTAAACTCTTTTAACTCAATCATTTCTAAACGGATTCCAAAAATTCTTTCACTAGGTTTCATAGCTATCAAAATGTGTTTATATTATATCAATAAAACTATAGGATTCAAACCTGTTACTGATCCTCATTTTGACCACCTAACTCAAAGCGATAGCCATAGCCATTGCCAAAGCAATTGCTAGAGAATTGCTATGGCAATGGCTATGGCTATTGCTTTGAGTTAGGTCATGGGTCGCCAATCTTTTTAACCTAAGGGCCAGACTAATTCCTTCACGAAGTATCAAGGGTCAGGAGCCACCTAGCTCATCGTACCAAAATATTGTAAAGTACAGTATGTTGGTGCGATTCAGTCCGCATTCGCGGGCCGGATTGTTGGTGCTCGCGGGCCGGAGCTGGCCCGCGGACCGTAGTTTGGAGACCCCTGAGTTAGGTCATCAAAATCCGTCAAAACGTCCCATCGCGCGAGTGAATTCGCGTCAGTTTGTACGAAGTTTAATGCACTTGGGTTCCATGGGCAACAGCGTCGCTTAACCACTAAGGATAACATCGCTGGCCCGCCGCGACGTCACAACATACGTTTAGTTCGTGCACGGGCGATACGCGCGAACACGACTTTTGTTGCTAACTGGTTAAAGCTGTTGTCCATAGTACAGTACGAGAGAAATATCTTGAAATCGGGTGGGAATTGCGCAGAACGCGTATTTTGGGTATGCGTAGCGGTGAGGGGCGTGGGCGGCGGGAGAGGGGCGCGCGCTATTGGTACGCAAGTTCACATGCGCGAACTTATCCCTACTCCGTCGAAAAAATTTCAAGAGGTTTGCCTCGTACTGTATTGAGGAAACTAGCGCCTAAAAAATTTAAGCCATCCTATACTATATCCTATACTAAGATAATCAAGTTAATCTGTTTTGTATGAAAATAATAGATTTTGGTCTAGATTTTTTAAGCCGAGGCTACATTATCGCGCTGTCGCTAAGCTTTTCGATATCGTATTTTACAATTAGAAACTGTGAGTCAAGGGATTAGAGTTTAATTTCACTTAAAAGAAATAAATTAAAGGGATTTAATGAAAATAAACTATCCCTTGACTCAAGGGTATTACACCATTTTTTGAAAACTTCTTTAAATTAATCCTGAGGTCGTAATAAACCGGCGGAATTTTTATTTTAATTTTATAAAACCATTAAATGCCCTAAAACACGATTTTAATTTTTGATTTCGAATTTTCGCGAGAAAACACTAGCCACCATTTTGTTTATGCTCGTGACGTCATTCTGTTAGTAAACAATACGAATGCGAAAAGAGCTGTCATGTTTATTTACTATTGGAGTGACGTCACACCGTAATCCAAAAATTCCAAAATGGCGAATGGCATTTGGAACATTTGAAGAATAGATTAAAAAATACGATTTTTAAAATTGAATTATAAAATTTATATTGCATTTTTATGAATAAACATCGACGTTTCTCGTTTACTATTTATGAAATCTATCTTAAATATGCATTTTTATACTTTATTTTACATGGTGTAAAATAGCCTATTGTACAACACTGAAACGAAAAGCTTCGCGACAACGATAATGTAGCCTCAGCATTAGAAAGTTGTTCAGTTTCATTCATAGACTAAACACATCCTGAAATGTCACTCGTCTTTAAAATCACCCTGTAGAAATTACTTAACATCTTTTTTACTAAATATTTCTTGCTGTTTTTTTTCATATACCTAAATAAGCATAAAATGAAATAGTATAATATTGTTGAAACAGTTCACGGATCCACCGCGTCGTTAGTGTCGACTGCTTCGTCTCTGGCCGCTGGCGCAGGCTCTGAAGAAAGACAAGCACACGAGGTAACCTTTACTAAGGCCCGTTTATAAAACGCTCTCAACTTTGAGAGCTATTTAAAAAATTTTTTTTTTTGATTCCTTTAACTTAACAATTAAAACACAAAACAGTGATTGATTCTACCTTTTAGGTGCTTAGGCACCTGTATTAGACATAACCGTTCATCCTTAGCATAAAGATCTTAGCAATTACAGATAAGGTATCTTGAGATTATACTTGAGATACTATTATATTATAGGAACAGCATTTCAGTATGACCTCAAGATAGCTCTCAACGTTGAGAGCAGTTTATAAATACGGGCCTAAGTCTTTTATCAATTATTTTACTGGGGCACTATTTTTGAAAGGTCTCGAGCACTCCTTACTACTCATTTTTTCTCGACAGATGGCTGTCTAATGAAAATGAGTAAAAAAAAACGCTTGACGCCTTTAAAAAATAGGGCCCCAGGACTTTGCATATATTGACTATATTCAATAAAAACCCTAAATGAAACACATCGTCATCATCATCATATCAGCCGCACGACACCCACTGCGGGTATAGGCCTCCCCTAAGGATCTCCACGACGATCGGTCCTGCGCTTCCCACATCCAGTGGCTTCCGGCAACCTTCACCCTCACGTCGGCCCACCTTGTCGGGGGCCTACCCACGGAGCGTCGTCCGGTGCGCGGTCGCCATTCCAGAACCTTTCCGCCCCAACGGCCATCGGTTCTTCTCGTTATGTGTCCCGCCCATTGCCACTTCAGCTGAGCGATCCTTCGAGCGATGTCGGTTACTTTAGTTCTCCTGCGGATCTCCTCGTTTCTGATTCGATCACGCAGGGATTTAAAAATTATCTGGAACTTAGTATTACTTATCTTCCACTTTAATATTTATTTCATTAATATTAAATAATATACTAGAAAAAAATCGACTCGCCACCACCAAGATGATACTCGCCTGAGTATCATATGTGGAACTCGAACCCGCAAACTTTGGGAGTCCGGCCCGAGCTACCAAGTTTGGGCTACTGAGCCTCGGTAGCTCAATACGATAAATAGAGAATGTCAACCAGCCATTTTTAATGTCCCCACTGCTGGGGCACAGGCCTTCCTTGTGGGTGGATAAGGAGGACAGGCCATAACCCACCACGCGGGCCCAATGCGGATTGGTGGGTGTAAATGCACCCGGGAACAACGGCTTAACGTGCCTTCCGAAGCACGGAGGAGCTCGAGATAATAAATTTTTGGTTACCCATCCCATGACCGACCCTTGCCAAAGTTGCTTAACCTCTGCAATCGCTGGGTCAGGCGCTAAACCACTGCACCCCTGAGCTCCTCAGATAGAGCATAGTGAATGCTAAAAGCTCAAATCTAAAAATTTCTTTCAGTCTCAACATTTTTTCATTAGTTATCTTAATATGATGACCATAACATAATTTGTAAAAACAACAATAACCACTTTCCATACAAGTGTTGACCTGTCAAATAGCTTTTTTTATTTGATGTAACGGGTGTAACAAGTCCCAAAACGAAGCCGAAGTCCATGCATTCCGTCCGCCTATCATCAGGATCATTTTTTCCTTTAGTTATACTGTACCTAGGAAACCAATAGCTATGAAGTTATTGAAGATCAAAGTCATTTTTTTATTTTTTCTGAAATCTTATTTTATTTGTTATTTCCTAAATTTTGTCCAAAGAAACATTATCAAAATTTTAAGTATTTCGTTAAGGCGGGGCCACAGAACAAAGAAAAAATTTTTTCCCCCCAGTAGAAGTCGCATGTGGGCGGCACCCGTGTAACATCATATCTGCGAAGCTCCGCACATCTTTGAATTTTGCTCCGTCAGTCGTATGAACGAACGCCAAACAAAAAATCTTCAAAAATAATATAAAAATGCCGAGTTGCATTATATAAAAGAGCAAAATCGATATCCACATATATCATTTAGCAAACGGGTGCATAAAATATCAGAGGCGAGCTTTATTTTATTAATTTAGATTTTAATTAAAAATTCAACTGATATTTTCCTTTTAAAATTCATAACAATAAATATCCACCTTTATGCGGTATACACTTATGATCCATATTCCAACGCACAATTTGACATATTCTTGAAGTTTCAAAAACACTAAAATATAGAATGGCGGAAATGTCACTCAATAGGGGAGACCGAGAAAAGTTGTGACTGTGAACAGTTGAAAAGTAAGTAACAGTTGATTGATTTGATACACTCACCACTGAAAACACGCAAAAACAGCACGGAATTTTAGTCAACTTAAATAGTACGTTATAGGAGAGCTGTCATTTTTATTGTAAAGGATTTTAATCATTCGAAGCAATTTAATGAAAATTGTTTCCCCTACAAGGCTGGGAAGTCTCAAGAAATGAGAGGAAAAAATTCTTAGTTAAATGTAATTTTGAAATTGGTTCATGTGGCCATGTGAAACGACTGGTCATGCAGCCATAAAGTTTTATAAAAATAACGCCATATAGTTATTTTTGGATTTAGAATACTACACTCCTGAACTTGTGCGGGGCGGAAAGTAACTATTGAAATTAACTCGATAGGTATATATAGGTGCCGGCATATAACTTGGCAAGTTCTTTAACGCGCATTCCTTCTCTCTTTGTTTGCCTGAAGTAAGAGAGCCCAGTAGCAATCTAGTTTGTAGACGCCTAGCGCCTGCACCTTTAAAAGGGATGTTGCACTTGACAGGTCGTAAGAATTGGTTTATCTTCCTCGTCGGCTTGAAGTAGGTCTTGATAGACACACTCTTCGGAATACCTACAATCTTGTCAATGACACCTTTTATGTAAGGTAGAATGGCAGATCGTCGTTCTACTATGGCTGGCTTGACACGGTTTCTGGGTTGGAGGGGAGACGTGGTACTGGAAATTTGTTACTTCGCAGAACGTGCTTGACATGCTGAAGCTCAGCTGTCAGGTTTTGTTGGTCACAGATCCCAAATACAAATAAATACAAATAACTTTATTTGCTGTAAATTGGCTGATTACTTACAATTCCCGCGTACTCTCTGAAACAAAGATTTCCCTACGGTAGGTAGCTAACTGTAAAGGATGGTGGTGGGATTCACCATTGAGGTATCTATCTGTAAGTGTTGCTTTTCGAAACATTTTGAAATTCAAATATTTTTTGCCTAGTAACTATTAGTACAGTAGCCCGTAGTACATTTAAATTACGAAAATATTACCGTTTGTCGTTGTGAACTTGTGATATAGTTAATTATTACGAAATTATAGATACTTTAACCCAAGTTTTACAGATCGCAACCCGCCGTAACCTATATTTGTATATCTCCAAAACTGATATTTTTTTAGTTTTTGAGGTTTACCACATGGTTTAGCTATTGTCGTATACAAATATAGGGCTACTGTATTACTAAGAAATGTCAGGATTCCACCGAATTATGAAAAAGAGTTTACACGAATTATTGATATGAAACTATTTAGGATAAGCTAACTGAAGAATGTTAACTAACCCGGTCTCCCTAATCTCATTAAATTTTCTTAAAGTACTTTATGTGTTAATAAATAAGGTGGTAAATCGCACTATTAAAATTAGCTTACGCCATCTAGCGGCTGAGTAGCAGCATTATAAATATACGTATTATTTAATTTGGTACCAAGTTACTATGGTAATACGACTGAATCTAAATAAATAAACTTTGTGATTTATGGCTTTCTGGATATTATACATTTTCACTTTTTATCCAATTATGTGTTCACAAAGTGTGTGTGCGTAGCATGTAACTATTAAGTAGGGGGCTTGGCTTCGATTTTTAATGTGTTTGTTTGGTTACACTGGTTTTCATACTAAATTGAGCTCATACTACTTCTATCTACTTCTATGTTCTGTGGGCGGGGCGGTTCTAGAATGGCTCAAGCGCACCGAACGACGCTCGGTGGGTAGGCCCCTGACAAGGTGGACCGACGATTTGGTGAAGGTCGCGGGAAGCCAGTGGATGCAGGCAGCGCAGGACCGATCGTCGTGGAGATCCTTAGGGGAGGCCTATACCCAGCAGTGGGTGTCGTGCGGCTGATATGATGATGATGAAGTATTTCGTTACAAACAATGGCTTCAAAACGTCATCACTCAATGTATCTCATGCGTATACGCACATAAACGCTGCCTATCAACTCGTCCGCACGCAGCTGTGTAGCATACATTCGCAGGCGCGGTCTGTTGTACGCGTTACATTGCGTGGTAATGTACGCAATGATTTGTAACACCAAAAATTTAAATTGATTTCCAGTAATAATTTTGAACAGAAATGGTCCTGATGATGGGCAGAATACGTAAACCTCGGCTTCGTTTAGGGTCTTGTTACACCCGTATAATGATTATAAAATTGTTTTTGAATATAGTTCCTATGACGACCGTAGAATACTAATATTCTACGGTCGTCATAGAAATTATTATTAATTATTGAATTTTAATTTGGCAATCAGAAAAATATGTAATGGTAAAATCATAGACTTAGAAAATGTTTCGCTATGCTCAAGTAGACGGACAAAGGTGCAAGTGAGAAACCGATTCTTACGGCTTATGCGATGTGCGAGAAAGAGTAAAAAAAACTGACAGCTGAACCTAGTTCGACTTCATTTATCATCGTTTATCACCTTGGTGAAAAGCGTCAACAAGATTATTTTGTAATTTTAATCGCGATCGGGTCGGTTTGGCTCTCAAAAGCTATATAAATCAATAATGGTGTCGTGTTCTGTACTGGATTGTAATGTTACTTACGACATTAACCCAAATAAACACTCATTTCACAGGTAAATATGATTGTACTATTACCATTTTCATAATTCATATTTTAGTTGAATATATTCCCAAACACACTAAGTTATATACTAATATGATGCTATTAAACGCCTATTTCTTAAATAAAGGCTGATTTCTAAACATTATGTGTTAGATAAAAAGATATTATGTCCGTGAACTTGAGAAAATAAGGCGTAGATATTGATCAAAAATTATCGATATCGATACCCATGTCGATGATTTCCAATATAACTTTGTTTGTCTTTGTGAACACTGTTAGTTTTATTTAAAGCTGCTTGTAACTGACAGTTTTCAAATGGTAAATTATACCAACTTAAGTACTAATTTAACAATTATTTCCAGGTTTTCTGTAAATCCAGTGATTAAATTAAACTGGATAAATGTCATAAATAAATAAGCAGGGAGCCTCAAAGGAGACCTTAAGAAATTATTTAAATAAAATTGTTTAAAATCGTTTTTGTCTTTTATTTATTAGAGCAATAATACATTATGGTTATCGACAACCTAAAATGGACTTCAGTGCATCTCTAAATTCACGCACACGTTTACATATTTACAAACACTGGCTCATCTCACTTTTGGTTTTGCAGCCAAGTGAACTCTGTTCGTCTATTCCAGTGGATATTAAGTTTATGGGTAAAATCAATTCGTGTTATTACAAATTATTTTTTAACACTATTTAACTAAGATACCTGTTTAAATGTGACGCTGTCTCTTTGAAACAATATTGTCAATATAGCATATGACAGCATCACATTTAAACTGTGTTTAAATTTCTGTATTGCCCATTTTTATTTTAGTAACCAATTTATAGATAACAATAAAAATGCAATTTTATGAGATACATTACTTGTCTGTACACGATAATGAGGATCAGTAACAGGTTTGAATTCTATAGCTTTATTGATATAATATAAACACATATTTTTTATATTTTTTTTTATATTTGACAACATCACATACATTGCTCCAATCCCAAAGTAAGTAGCTATAGCACTTGTGTTATGGAAATCAGAAACAACGGTGGTATGACACACACCCAGACCTGAGACAATATTGAAAAGTTCATTTTCTACATTGACCCAGCCGGGGATCGAACCCGGGACCTCAAGAGATGGCGACGCCTTGAAAACTGGCGTGCGAACCACTCGACCACGGAGGTCGTCATATTGATAGCTATGAAACCTAGTGACAGAATTTTTGAAATCCGTTTAGCAATGGTTGAGTTAAAATGGTTTGAAGGAAATGCCAAGCTCAAAGCAATATGTGCTTTATCACGTAGGACATAAGGTTCGCGTCCGTCGCGATGACGTCATAAGGACCCCCAAAAAACCAGTGTTTTAGCTCTTATAACTTCTCAGGTTTAAGAGATATCGTAAAAATTTTTTCACAGTTAATCACTTTGTGGCATTAGCTTTCTTATTAGCGACTAAAAAAAAATCGTTACTGATCCTCATTGATAAAATCAACATTTTGACAGGTCAGAAATAGTCATCCTTCTTTATGTACATATTTTTACAACTATCTTTTGTATTATACAGGTGCGAAAACTAAGAAGAGAACTCGCAGACGCCAAAGAAAAAGTCCACACGCTAACCACTCAACTGACAACGAATGTAAGTAATAGACCTATTTGTTCGCCGGCTCTTTCACTTTAAATAAGTTAATGTCTAAGAAAGACGGATAATTAGTTTAGCCATTTAAAACCAATAGCAGTTCACTGCTCTTTGTTGTTTCTAATAGCCTTTCCTTTACGCACTGTTTTGAAATATAATATACGTAATGAATAAGATTTGAACGCAACTGTTCAATCCTTATTCATATGTTGTGTTGACTGTTTATTTATGGCGCTAATATGGTGACAACGGTGTTTCTGTGAGATATTTTTCTCTTTGTACACTTGGCATCAATGGTGTGTGGGTGGGAGTTGTTGTTCAAACAAGTGACAATCTCTGACGACGATTCGACGGCTCGTCACTGTCATCTAAAATCATATTGCATATTTTATAAGCTTTTTTTATCTGGGAAGCCTTTCTCTTTAAAAAATACACTTATGTATGTTTGCTTGTCACTAAGACGATTCACACACTGGTCCCGCATACGTTGTATGCAAGTACATCAATTAGTATTGAAAACCGCCTTGTCCAACACACCGAAAAGGCGACGCGGTGCGGGAGCACGCTCCGCCGCGCTCCGCAAGCAGATTCCGCTAGTAGGCGCGGATCCGCGGGGTACAACACACTGAGCTTCAAAGTATATCGTGCCGGTTTTTGTACGTAGCGTGGATCTGACGTACAACGCCGACTGAAACGGAGGCGTGGAGAAATCAGTTTGAATAGGCGGATTCGCTGTTCCGTCGTCGCCGCGCGCTGAATCTGCCGCTCCGCGCTCCGTGACGACGGAGCGTAAAGGCAGTGAGAATCGCTAACTAAAGCATAAAAGTTACCGAAACGAATTTTTACTTAAGTTCCCAAAAAGTTGAAATTTCTTTAACTTGTGTACTTACCTACTCTTTCAAACTTAATTGACCGATCGAGCACGAAGTGCGAGCGAAGCGTCTCTGCTTCAGCTTGGGTAAAAATTATTTCGTATGTCTGTATGTTCTCTTCTACAGGTCGCATTTCTCAACCGATTCTCGTGAAAATTTGTGAGCAGGTTCGAAAATTATATGGATTTTTTTTGTCGAGCCAGATTTTTTAATTTTTCAAAATGGCGGAGATATGTTAAAAAAGCCGGTTTTTCGGCTTTCCAGCGCTGTCTGTTCTCCTCTACAGGTCGCGATTCTCGTAAAATTTTGTGAGCAGGTTTGAAAATGATATAGAATTTTTTTGTCACGCCACTTTTTCGATTTTTTTTGAAATGGCGGAGATATGTAAAAAAAACCTATTGCAGTCCAGCTTTCCGGCTCTGTCTTTTCTCCTCTACAGGTCGCATCTCTTAATCGAATTTCGTGAAATTTTGTGAGCAGGTTCGAAAATCATATAGATTTCTTATGTCAAGCCAGTTTTTCATTTTTTTTCTAAATGGCGCAGATAATGTAAAAAAATCAAATTTCAGTCCGGCTTCCAGCCGTTATTCCAAATTTCAGTATTTCCAGCGCTGGCTGTTCTCCTCTACAGGTCGCATTTCTCAACCGATCTCGGTGAAAATTTGTGAGCAGGTTCGATAAATATATATATTTTTTTGTCGAGACAGTTTTTCGAAATTTGTGAAAATGACGGAGATATGTAAATAACCGTATTTCATTCCAGCGTTCCGGCTGTTTGATCTCCTCTACAAGTCGCATTTCTCAACAGATTCTGGTGAAATTGTGTGAGTAGGTTCGATAATTATATATAACTGTTCAGTCAAGCCAATTTATCCAAATTTATAAAAAAAATACTCACCCATTTTGAAAAATGATCAAAATTAGAAGCACCATCTAGCTGCAATACTCACGTACCTACTGTGTGCTTTGAAAACTTCATGGCGACATTTTATTTTATTTATTCGCGAGGTCTACAGCTCACGGAGCCACTAGTGATAATATCACCAAGTAAGTACTTACTTTTAAAACAAGTTACGAACAGTGCAGCCCTATTGAATTCACTCTGGGTAAATAAAGCTAACGCTACATTTCCAACGTTCAGATAATAATAACGCATAAACAACGCTAACAACATTATAATGTAACATAATACGCTATCGTATACAAAATAATGAGGTACCCGCCACCATGTAAAGTTGTCGATGCGCTGCCCACGGGTGCTCGCTCTTAAAACAACACACAGTGTAATTGTATCCGCCAGTATGTTATCTATTATTATTGAAAAAAAATTGGTATTTTAGACGACGGACTTTACTAGAGAGAGCGTAAAATCAAACAGAATAACCTAATCACAAAAAAAGTGAGATTAGATAAATTATCGTGATATAAAAAAAAAGTTTTATTTTTTAACCAAAAAAGGTAGATAGTACTTATGTAAATGCTTTATAGTATAACCCCTTTACTAATAAAGATTGTACAACAGATGTATAGTTACACAGTGTTTTGTCACTTTCTTTTCAATGTCAAACTCAAATAGTTTGACAGAGAGTAACCATTGTGTAACTATACATCCGCTATACAATCTTTATTAGTAAGGAGGTTAATATTTATTTACATATAGGTAGTTTCTTTTGTCTTAAATTAGAAAAGTGTTATTTTTTTGTATGTGGAGATTGTAGTTTCTCTTGCTGAATAATTCGTTATTAATTACAAACATTAAACATAATTAATAAACGTTTTTACAGTTATAATTAGATTAAAATTAATAATTAATCTAAAAGCGTCAAGTAAGTATAAGCGCTTACATAAAAATCTCGTATAACTATGTAGGTTTTGGAACATAATTACCTACAGTTGTTTAAATTGTATCATCATAAATCAGTAGTAATTTTCGGGCTGTACAAGATAATTAAAAAATTAATAAGTTGGGTTGCTGCTTTTTACTACGGTGCGTAAGTGTTACATAATATCCTCAAAATTTGTGGTTACACGCCGCGCCCGTGGTCGGCAGACAGGAGTATTTGACACTTCATCTTTTATTTTACTTTCACTAACGTTATTCGATCCCTACAGAAATAAAACTATTATAAACATAAGTCCGAATACAAAGCAAACCGTAAAATTCCTTTGTGTTTCTCTGAATTCACTAAACAATGTAAGCATAATTTGATACTTTCATTTCAAATTATAACGTTACGTTAAGAGCTTTTAAATGCTCTTAAATTAAACGTTTAACGACCGTAATGTTACCTTGCCTTTTATGAACTTGCCGCAGGCGACTTTTATTTAATAGCTATTGAAGCCCGAATCATACAAGTTTCTATATCATTACTCTTATCAATGTTACCGTAGTGGGGCGTCAACCTCATTTAAAATGGAGCTTCTACTGCTGACCCTACTATTAAGAAACAATAGATGAAGATCATCTGTAATGTTATTTATTGCTCAATGCAATGATCCAAAATCCATCATGAGTCAGTAACGAAAGATGTATTGTACCCGTTACATGTAAATTCGGTAGATATTATACTAATGTATGTGAAGAAATGTTTACTTATATAGTTTATCTTACATTCAGCGGATATAATATGCAATTACTGATTGATAATACCTATGATAATTAAGAGATATTACACACGCACACGTGAAGAAAGCTTATCTGTTTAAAGGTAACCTATGAGTCGATTTGATTGTTTAAATAACACTTCTGCAAGTCCGCAATGCTGATATTGACAACAGTAGGGTTATAGGGTGATATCGGTATCCCCAATTATATGGAAAAGGTTGATTGAGGCCAATGCCGTGTACATTGCTATGCAGCGTATAAGGGTTGCCGATCAGTCACCCCTTGTGCAATGCACTAAATGCTTAGGATTTGGTCACAGCAAAAAATATTGCACGGGGGTGGATGAGGCTCTTTGCAGTCACTGCGGGGGCCCGCACCTCAAAAAGGAATGCACCGTATTGAGCCATCCCCCGTCATGTAAAAATTGCTCAAATGAAAAGAACGCTCATTCAAATGGGGAACATAACGCCTTCGATAACGAGTGTCCTGTTAGAAGGCGATGGGACATAATAGCACGCAAGACGATAGCATATTGCTAAGGGCACCTCAGCGACCACACCTCCATACCAGTTGCTACAAGCCAACTTGCAACGAAAGAAATTGGCCACCAACGAGCTACTTATAGAAGCAGCAAAAAGAAAAGTAGCGGCAGCCCTCATTCAGGAACCCTATGTGGGTAGCGTTGGGAGTATGAGGACACAGAGTGGAGTTAGGATCTTCCAGGACGACGGAGAGGGGACGGTTAAGGCGGCCATAGCGGTATTTGATTCGGACCTCAATGTAGAACAATATCCGGACCTTACCACCAAGAACATCGTGGTGATTACCGTCTCTACCGTTGCCTGGAGGACCACGCTTGTGTCCTTCTACTTCGAACCTGACAAACCTATAGGCCCGTACATAGACCACATCAAACACATAATGAAAAAGACCGGAGCCAGGAAAACGATAATAGGGGGTGATGCCAATGCCAAGAGCAGCTGGTGGGGTAGTCCTGTAGAAGACTACAAAGGAGAGGAAATGGCGGGTTTCATCCATGAGAGCGATCTCAACATCCTCAACACTGGGCAGATTCCGACCTTTGACACCGTTCGCGGTAACAAAAGATACACCAGTTATGTAGACGTTACTGCGTGCACCACTGACCTGCTGGACCTAGTAGAAGATTGGAGAGTGGACGAGGGTCTTACCAGCTCGGACCACAATGGCATGTCTCTTAAGATCAAACTTCATAAATCAAAAGGCGTAAAAGTAAATAGAACAACCCGGAAATACAATACTAAAAAAGCAAGTTGGGAGGAGTTTTATGAAAAACTTACCCAATTAAAGTTAGATAACAACATAAATTTAGACGAAATTTTCAAAATTCAAAGCCAAACAGAAATTGATCAAATTGTAGACAAATATAATCAAACAATAGCAGAAGCATGCAAAGCTTCAATGCCTGAAAAGAAAGCAAAAGATACACTTAACATGCCATGGTGGTCCGAGGAACTGGCGAAGATGAAGAATGAAGTAACCACCTTCAAACGCAGAGTCAGAAACGCCGCACCGATACGCAAGTCAAAGGTTGTCGAAGAGTACCTGCAGAAGAAAGAGGAGTATGAGCAAAAAGCAAAGAACGCTCAGACGGAAAGCTGGAAGGGGTTCTGCGGGAAACAGGACAGAGAGGGAATGTGGGAGGGAATTTATAGGGTTATTAGTAGAACCAGGAAAAGGGAGGAAGACGTGCCACTGGAGGAGAATGGGAAAATCCTAAGTGCCAAAGGGTCAGTCGAGCTTCTGGCAAGAACCTTCTACCCCGAAGACAAAACGGAAGGAGACAACGACGAACATCGCCAGATAAGAGAGAAAGCAAAAAAGGTAAATGTTGGGGAACAAGATGACCCCTGTGATCCACCATTTACCCTTACAGAACTCGAGGGAGCAGCAAAGTCGTTCAACCCGAAGAAGGCACCCGGGGCGGAGGGTTTCACAGCGGATATTTGCCTTCGCGCGATAAAAGCTCAACCAGAATTGTTCCTGGCTCTATTAAATAAATGTCTGGAGCTTAATTACTTCCCCCGGGCATGGAAGAGAGCAACTGTCGTCATATTGAGGAAACCAGGAAAAAGTAGCTATAGGACACCGAAATCATATAGACCAATCGGCCTTCTGCCCATATTGGGCAAAATCTTCGAAAAAATGCTGGTAGCAAGATTGAAATATCACCTACTTCCCAACATCAGCTCCAGCCAGTACGGGTTCATGCCCCAAAGAAGCACGGAGGACTCCCTCTATACTCTAGTGCAGCGCATCCGATCAAAATTAGCAGACAAGAAAATCCTAACACTCGTCTCACTAGATATAGAGGGAGCCTTCGACAGTGCGTGGTGGCCGGTTATTAAGACCAGACTAGCCGAAAAAAACGTTCCCGTAAACATAAGAAGAGTAATGGATAGTTACCTTTCTAATCGAACGGTTTCAGTCAGATATGGGGGCGAAGTTTGCGATGCGGGAACAAGTAAAGGATGCGTGCAAGGTTCAATAGCGGGCCCAATCCTATGGAACCTGCTGCTGGATCCCCTTTTGAAGAGTTTGAGCGACAGAGGTGATTACTGTCAAGCATTTGCTGATGACGTGGTACTCGTTTTTGACGGGGATACGGCACTAGAGGTCCAAACGAAAGCTAACGCCACCCTCGAGCATGTTCGGAGGTGGGGTGTCAGAAACAAGCTTAAATTCGCCCCGCACAAAACTAATGCAATGATTATTACTAGAAAGCTAAAGTATGACACTCCACTTCTGAGCATGGGCGGAGTAAACATCGCAATGTCCCGAGAGATAAAATTACTGGGCCTCACTATTGACGACAAATTGACATTCAATGCGCATGTTGCAAACGTATGCAAAAAAGCTATAGGTGTAAGCAAACAACTCTCTAGGGCAGCGAAGGTCAGTTGGGGACTGCACCCCGAGATAGTGCGAACGATCTACATCGCAACGGTTGAACCGATTATATTGTACGCCGCGAGCGCCTGGGCCCCCGCCGCGTTAAAGTTGGGCGTGCAGAAGCATCTTAACGCACTGCAACGAGGTTTCGCGCAAAAGATTTGTAAGGCGTACCGCACGGTCTCCCTAAATGCGGCGCTTATTCTGGCTGGGATTCTCCCTCTAGACCTCCGAATCCGAGAGGCGGCCTCATTATACGAGGCCAAGAAGGGAGTTCCCCTGCCGATGCTTGGCGACAGGGAGATCGAGCGACCGGCACCGGTGCTCGAGTTACCACATCCAGTCCAATACACGCAATTAGAGTTCCACCCCCTGGTAGACCAGGAACAAGTTAACGCCAACAGCGAATTTGACATTAGAATCTTTACAGACGGCAGCAAGATTGACGGCCGAGTCGGATCCGCTCTATCTCTGTGGGATAGAGAGGCCGAAATCAGGGCCGTCAAACTTGCACTGCCGTCATATTGCACGGTCTACCAGGCGGAGCTCCTCGCGATATGTGAAGCGACGCGCCTGGTGATAAAACGCAAAGAAAAAACATTCGCGATCTATTCGGATTCGACCGCGGCTCTTCAATCAGTCGTCAGCTTAGATTGCCTGCACACCCTGGCTGTAGAAATAAGGGCAAATATTAAATCCATCGTTTCCCAAAATAAATGTGTCCATTTATTCTGGATCAAAGCCCACGCTGGGCTTGCAGGCAACGAGCGAGCAGACGAACTAGCGAAGGTCGCGGCCCTTAACCTCAAAGTTAAACCAAAATATGACTACTGCCCGGTTTCATTCGTCAAGCGAAGCATCCGGATGCAAACGCTTGACGAATGGAACCAGCGGTATAAAACGAGTAACACAGCTGCGGTTACCAAGATGTTCTTGCCAGACGCGAATAGGGCCTTCCGAATAGTTAGAAAAATGGAACCCGACCCAATCCTGACACAAATAATGACAGGGCACGGTGGGTTCTCCGAGTACTTAAACAGATTCAAGTGCAAGGATAACCCATCGTGCGCCTGTGACCCTGACACTCCCGAAAACATTCCCCATCTGATAATAGACTGTCCCCTGTACAATATGGAAAGGTTTAATGTTGAACAAAAGTTAAACTCTAAAATAAGTCTAAAAAATTTAGAAGAAATTATTACGAGCAAAGAAAGAGACATCTTTTTAACATTTTGTAAAAACATTGTAATTAAAGTAAATAAGCGAAATAAAACGGATTAGCAAATTATGCTGAAATAATATAATTGTATATTGTTTTCTAGCATTAAGAATAGTTAATAGACAACTTAGAATAAGAAACAAAATTTGATTGTGAAATGTTAGAATAAAGAAAAGTAGAAAATAGACATTAGATATGGTAATAAGTTAGGAATGTATAAGAGATAAGAAACCTTAGTAGCAATAAGAAAATGTACATTAGAAATAAAAACAGAAAGTAGAAGGTAGAAAATGTGTATAAGAAATAAAAGCATAAAATATGTAACTAAATGTAAGCAAAAATTGTAAAAGCTTAATAAACTAACTGTGTAGTGTTCTAGTAGAACCCCTGAATAAAAACATAAAAGTAGTGTAGGCGGTCTAATCCCGGCCGTTATGGAAAGAAAGATGAAGAATGAATGTGAAGTATGAGGTATGAAAGTGCGAGAAGCATAATAGCGAGAACTGGAATGAAAGAGTAAACAAATAAACATGAAAAAATTGGTTCTAACTCTTGTTAGAGGTAGTTGTTATTTAAAAAAAAAAAAAAAAAAAAAAAAAAAAAAACAGTAGGGTTAATCCCCACAGTTTGAATGGGGAAGGCTACTGTCAAAATGGCGCTGCGTACGCTTGTTCTACGAGAACTATGAAAACAATGGACTTTTACTTAAAAAATCGTTTTTTTAGCTTTAAAATTATTAAATTCTGTGTAATAGGTTTCAAAATGTTGGCACTTACAAATTTCCGAAAACTCTAGATATAGAAAAAAATTATAAATTCTGTAAGAATAAAAACGTCTTAATTTAGCTTTAAATTCCGGCATTTGCATTGTAGAATAGTCTTTTATATCCATTTCGGGTCAATGGGTCTTTTTCGGTAAAATAAAAACACAAAATAAAATACCAATTTTCCCATACATTTTGTTCTGAACGTCTACTGTCTTAGAAACAAGCGTACGCAGCGACATCTACAATTAGCTTTGCGTTGCCATCCCCATTCAACGGAAACAACATTAGGGTTAGCACAATTCGATATCAAGAAAGCTGTTGAAAAGTTGTAACACTGCTATAGTTCCTGGAAAGTTGATACAAAACGTCAGAGTAAAGGGTCAATAAATAATGCTGGCCCGTATGGCCGTGAGACGCCCGTTCTGCGCCCATATCTGGCTCTAGGTATGTATGCCAAACGCCAACTGCCACCGCACTATCTTTCCGAGGGGCAAGTCACAAGAGAACTTATTGGTTTGTAGTAAATACTCCCGTAGTGCATATGCTCGGAAAACCTTGTAGCCGTTTTGTTAGAAGTGACTTGACCGTATTTGTAAAATAATTTTGGTGTCACTGTCGATCTGGAGCGTATTCTCGTGAGAATATTTAGAAGTATTTACTATTCGTAGCTACTGCATTATTATTCAATGTATAGCATGATAAGAGCGCTGATTTATCGATTAAAATTCCTTTGAAAACATGAGTAGCAAAGTAATAGTACTACAATAATAATTTATTGTTAGACCTCTGTTATCGGTTAGTTCATATCATCATCATTGACTTTTAACTTTAATACTGGCCTGACTTTAATACTAACTTTAATCCTACTAATATTATAAATGTGAAAGTTTGTTGGTTTGTATGTTTATATGTTTGTTCCTCAATCACGCAAAAATTACTGAACAGATTTGGTTGAAAATGGCACACAGATAGTACATAGCCTGGATTAAAACATAGAATACTTTTTATCCCGATATTTTCACGGGAACGGGAACCACGCGGGTAAAACCGCGGCCGGCCGCTAGTATTTAATACTTTAGTCTTTAATACAGAATTTTAAATCATTTCCTTTATTTGGTAAGATATCAAAAGCATTAAATTATCATCAAATTAACATCATGTTTATTATGAGAGGAAATTAAATGAAAGCACATAATTCCAAACTTTCAAAATAAATTGCTTCATTTTCATTTTGAATGTTCTCATGAATAAAATGTAATTCGTGCCTCAAAATTATTAAATCCACTTGTCTTATAAATATCCCGTTGCAGTGATAAAAAGTAATTATTACCCATTTTAATAATAAAAAGCAACTAAAGCGCATAATAACAGCGCAGGTGGATGTCACCCTTTTACACACCATTAAAATCCCAGCTGTATGTCTCGTGTACACAAGACAAAATATTAATTATCACATTCCCATAATATGGGACATGTTATTATGCCCCTGCCTCTAACCTCCGAGGCTACAGCAAAATAACGTCAGCTATCTATCTATCGTAAAATGTATAATTAATCATTTGCTAATTACTATGATTTAATATGTTACATGTAAACGTGAAAGCTAGTTCATAACAGCTTTGCATTTGAAAGGGACCTAAGGAATACCATCTTAATGGTAGGATGATGTATAAGAAATTTCCCTTTACTTATACCGTAGCGGTCAGGTTTATTGCTATTAGGGAAGCTACTAGGGAAAAGTAGTTTTAATGCAGTTATCAGAAAAGATTAGAAACGTAAAATCCACCAGATGCAAATTGTAATCTTATTTGAAAAATATAATTTTATTAGGCTCAAAGAACAGAAAAGATGAAAGACATGAATGAAGCCACATAGTAAAAAATAGTACTAGCATTGAATCGAGGAAATAAATTCAAATTGTAATCCTCAACTTCATATAATACGCGAATCCTTTTACAAAGTAGTGTGCTATGGTAACATGATAGATTCTCAATAGTTTCAAATATGGTGAATGAAAAGCCTGCAGTTGACCTGATAACTGTACAGCATCTCGAGTGACATGCCCTCACCATATCGAGTGCATACGGAACGTGAAAACTTGGTGACCACTCCGTCTGAGGCAGTAAGATAGGCTAAGATAGGATCTAGCTTGTAATTTGTATGTCAGATTAGAGATAGGATTGTATGTGCTTTGTAGGTACTTCATCTTTGAACTTTTATCTATGATTATTGTGTTTAGAAAAGCGTTTGTTTGCTTCATAGATGCCAATTTCAGTTTTGGCTATCAATATCTGAATCAAAATATGGAAATTGTTGTTTGTGAAATTAGTTTCATAATTACGAATAATAAAGTTAGCCAAAAAAGTATAAACTAAGTTAAACACAAGAAAAAAAAAATAACCCCCCGACATGCAATCAATAACAGCACGGTACGAAATTTCGAATCGATAGGACCATACGGAAGGTAGTCAGATCCCCTCATCAACTATTAAAGAGCTGATGATCTTCAAACGGCTGATCAGGTCAAGGTTACCCTACCATATACTTCCAATATCATTGAGTCAGATCCCCTCATCGACTAGAAAAGAGCTGATGATCTTCAAACGGCTGAACAGATTTTCATGAAACATGGCTAAGAACACTCGGGATAAAATTTATCTATGTTACAAAAAAACTAAACTAAACTAGGTTCATCCGTTTAGGAGCTACGATACCACAGACAGATACACAGACACGTTAAACTTATAACACCCCTCTCTTTTTGCGTCGGGGGTTAAAAATAAGTACAAACCGGAAAATATTATGAAACCTTGGTCATTTTGAATTCATTAAGTAAGAGAAAAACTTACTGCTATTCGAATTTATATTACTTAACCTTTATTTCAGAGTTAATGGTATAATGATAACCATTGTATGACTTAAATGATTCAACATTAGTATATTATTTACTTACCTCGAAGTTTTTGTAACTTCGTATGAGGAAAAGAATAAATTGCAACCATTTTAGTTCTCTTTTCCGGGGTCATTTGGGAAGTCGTAGTATGTTCGTTTTGTAGTTATGTATTCTGTGGTTATACTCAGAAATTGAAGTATGTCAAAATATCTTGAAATTTTATTTTATAAATACCAAGAATTACTTTATATCTAAAGTAATTCTTAATGTTATCATAACATAAAATTATTCAAACGTCTATCACAAATTTAACATGCGATGCAATGCTAAACCACAAATTATTGTGTAACTTAATATAGGTATATGGTGAAAACTTCAAAACAGACGTTGAGTTTTGTTAGCATTTTAGACATCTAAAAACGATTTATGTGTAATGAAGTCGTTTAGATGCGAAAAACTTGTCGTATACTGGCCGCAAAGTCCGCGAATCAATGGTCTATTAACCATCGATTAAATGCTAATATTTATCGAAAGGCATTCGAATAATTTCACATTGTAAAATCAGTAATGCGGTTAATATAACTTACTGGGTAATCTTTAATGGATTTTAAGGAATGTTAGACCACTTAACTAATTGTATATTGATCTTGAAGATCTTCAAACGTTAATTATTAATCCTTACTTGTAAAATTACCTATATACTATTCCGGACTCCGGAGCCCAGATTTATTTTTAAAATCCTTGGAAATGGTTTTACAATATCTTGGTGATGCTGCTGAAATAATTTTGACATTTTAACAAACTTATTCTTAGTAACTTTAAAAACAACAAATTAAGTGAAAAGTTTTAAAATTCATACATCCTCGAGTCACATAATGAAATCGAAAAGAAAATGAAAAAATATGACATTAACGAGCATCCCTTCATTAAAGTTTGGTCAAATAACGGTTATGGCCCTCTTAAAATTTCTACACCTGTCTGTTTAATTCGTGCCAGACGAAGAAAAAGCAGTGTTTCAATGAGAGGCGCTCGCGACGTTTTTGTTCTCCTAATTTACTGGCCAGTTAAAGCAACACCGCCATAAATAATTCAACACAAGCAGCGTATAGTTCTTGCCCCCGGTGCCATTGTGTAGTTTGGAACGTTCAGCCTCAGAGTCCTGTTTATTCCGAAGCAATCAATACAGCACTCGGTTCTTTGAAATTGAGTCTATTTCCGTGTCAGGGTAATGGTAATACTTTTTATGTTTCCCTAGCTCCGACAGCCATCTCATCATTGAGACCGTAATTTCCTCTATGCGTTTCTCTAGTACCTATAAGGTATCAGCTACAGTTAAATGTGTATGTGGCAGTAATTATAAATCGAGTCAGCTCTACATTTTAAGTCATATGTTTATATCAAAAGCTCATAAGAAGCAATATACGAGACGGCTTTTAATTGAATCCAATGGCAACTGTTGTGACGAGAACACTCTGATCTGTGGACGAGAATGATTTGATGTATCGATCGTTCTTGCTTCATTTCGTATTGTTCTTATTGTTACAGTTGAATGTTTATTTCCTAGTCATGTTATTGATTTTGGAATTATTACATCATCTATGATAGGTTAGTTTTAAACATACGTCTGTTTTTTTAGATCAAAACATTTACATCTTCGTTTTGAGATTATTGCTTTATTTGTATACCTATCTCTACTTGTAAGAAATTTTACATTCAGGTGCTTGAAGGAAACAGTTTGTCAGTATAAATAACTATTCTCAGACTATGGCGCGATTCCAATTTATTAAAGTCTTGTGTTTATAACTTGTATCTCAGCTTTAAGATTTAACTTTGTGACCTAACGCACTCGTGCACCGACACCAATTGGTGAATCAGGGTTTAAAATTAAGTGTGTGAAGTGCATGAACCAATTGGATAATAAATCTCTTATCTTAATTCTGGTTCTTATTATGCAGTAAATTTAATCAGATACATTGGAAAAAATATAACTGTTGAGTGTTGAGGCATACAGAACACTTATCTTTAGACGGAATCTCAGGATACGATAACATTATTTTAGCCTCTTGATCTTTAAATTTTTCAAGCTTAAGCAAAATATCATATCTCTGGTTTAATAGAACTGTCTTGACAGGGGTCTCCCAAATGAATTTATTGTCGTATGTTTGAGCTAGCTAAGTATAAACAAAAAGCGTGTGTGTCTTTGTGTAGCCGGTTGTTTGCCGCATGTGCGCGGAGACGTTATCAAATGTAATTCGAGTCCGTGGCCCATAAATCTTCAGAAGTGGCTGCCACACTTGCGCAACAAGTGCCTCGACCGCGATAATGTGTGCGACCCGCCTCATTGGCCGTACTATCTTCATCATCACCATTAAAAATTTGGCGTCGTTGTCCTTCAGAATTCAATATTTTATATGTTAATAAATCTCTTTTACATTTATTACTGCAATCAACTTTTATTGAAGTTGTCAAATATAGTGAAGGGATTAAAGGTCACCCTCTTATATTGCCCTGAGCACTGCATGGTCTACAATCAATATATCGTGGTTAACAAGTTTGATCAGTAATCCGGGTTCCTTAGGGTTCCGTGACTCAGTTTATTTCAATGCGGTCGTTCAGCCAACGTAAGTCACCAATGGCAACGGTCCCTACGATGCGACTCCGAGCGTCTGACTGACTGACTTGACTAGTGCGTTTTTAACATCGGCGCAAGGTAGACGTGCGCGTCCTTGCGTTTTGCATAACACGACGACTCTAAGTTTTTTAAATTAAAAAGTCAAAATAAACTATTAGTTGTGAATACAAATGTGATGTTGGTGATAAGTTTACTATAGTTTACGGAGTTCTAGTGCCTTGCGGACCACTTTTGGGTAGAGCTTTTTAGAAAGAGTGTACATTTCTTTGGAGCACAAACAGTGCTCCATGTGAGCAAAACACGTTTGATTATGATTTGTTGTTTTGTTGTCAAGACATCCGGGTGTAATTTTGCTTTTAGCATGTTTGATCGAAAGGAACTAAAAAAACTTAACAATCATCAATTATATTTGATGATTCGTGCAATATGTAATGGAATACAGCTTTAGTTGGTTGAATTTATACTTTAAGTTGTAACAAGTCCAAGTTGGATTTATTCTAATAAATCTGTGCTATATTTATGTAACCAGGAACACTTTGTGTGGTTCCTTTAAGTTAGGTAACGTAACGGATGATGGTCGGCAGGTAACACCGTCCCTCGTCCTCTTTTTTACGACGTGTTGTAAAGATCCTATTATTAACGGATCAAGCAAGCTCGAACCAACGATCACTATTCATTTACTACATACTTATGATTGTATTTTACAAAACTTCCCAGAAGACAAGTCTCAATGTTTACTTGAATCAATTCTGCTCTAGCACGACAATCCATTCCTTGTTTATGCAGTTTAAAAACCCCTTATAAATAATACTTTATGTTTAAATAAAAATCTGTACTTACATGAATATTAAAATTTTGTAAAAAAAAAATTGCTATAGCTAAATATAACATCTTTTGTAGCCATACCATAATGATGACTATAAAATTGTCTTTTGATGTCTTTCTAGTGATGTAAAAGAATTCCTTTGAAGGGTTGTGATATCGTCGTTATATTTAAAATTTTATAAGGAACAGACAAGACATAATTTCCTCGTACAAAAGTAGATGAGAATTTTATGAAACTTGTAACTTGTTTGATGTGTTAAATTTACGCCACATGTAGGACACATCTGCATCTTTTAGCTTTTGAACCTAATGCATTAATTTGTTTTTTTAAACTAAGAAAAATATGTTCTTTCTTATAGAAGCCGACCGCTGATACAAAAAAGTTATCTTTTGTTTTGATAAAAATTCGATATCAAGTACCATACTTATCTTCAATTATCTCTTAAAATGAATTTTTCTTTTAAACAATACATCATATACTAGAAAAAATACGACTAACATCAGATCATATTCCTGTCCGAGAATATGGTCTGGTGCGAGTCGTATTTTTTCTAATTAATTACTTAGTATTGTATAAAAATATGACTGTAATTGCTAAAATCTCAAATTTAAAACTTGAAGAATATTCGCTTTTAGAACTATGTAATTGAATCAATCACGGGCGTCGTTTTCATGTCGTGACAAAGGATTGTCACTGCATTCACCATGCTATCAAGGCATCGTCCCTTGTCCCCATTACGCAACACCACGGTTGTTTCTTCACAAAACAACCATCTTCTCTTGATGATGATTAAAGTTAATCTTACCCAAACAATATCTATGCAAACAACTCATGCTCTACTTAACAATCACATCAAAGATAAGAAATTCTAAACTCTAAAAGGATAGTTCAAAAGATTCTCGCTATCCGAACCGGATGGTACTTAAGATGTAAAGTTAACATTATTTTTTCCATTAATCATAGTCCATTTGTGGCTTGGCAGGCGGCCGTTTATGGCTCCTGCGTACACTTTGAAATTCAGCGTTCATCTCTAACCGAGGGACGCGTCGCTGAAACTGATTTGACATTAGCAATGTGCACATCTTAGGCAGTTGGTTAATTATCAATATTTACCAAGACTGTTCGGTTTTAATAGCTCATTCTTGCACATTGACAGCTCTACACTATGTTTCTGTTACCATTTATTATAGTTCAATATTCGCAAATTTCTACTCTTATTTATTCATTTAAGTATACTCGTATTCTATTGTTAGTTCTTGTATTCACTGACCGTTCAGAATACTATCTTCAATCAGCGGAGCGCCTCCTTGGCACTGTCAATTGAGGTTAATTCATACAGAGACTGGCCAGGGATCTCTAGCGCCCCTGCATTATTTATTCGTTCAATAAGCTAAATGGCCTAGTGAATTGTCTCCATATTCATAAATAAATTTTACAAATACGCTTTCTATTGAATACTACCGGTTGTTATACCAGAACTGCTCGTACATATTCAGTATTAGCTTATCTATCTATTTTTACTTGGAAACATTTTACGATGCATGTATCTTGTCGTCAAATACTTTTATGTTCTATATAGTTTAGGCGTACAGAGTCCCGTGTTTACCGAGCAAAGACAACGAACTCGTAAAATGCATGTAATAACATTCCTTTCAGGTAGACCTGGAGTTCTACTCTCTTTCTCCGAAACGTAACTTCGTTAACGAACGAAATTTAAACGAAGTTTCGTTGCTGACCCTACTCTATATCATTTTCGGACGCGCACGCAAAGTTCGGATCCATAGACAATTTTCGTGAACGAATGGAACGAACAATGTTACGTAGGTTCTTTTTGATGTCCTTAACGGTAAAACACCGGTTTTATTTAAACTTAATAATTATAAGTTATTTTTATTTATTTTACGAACTTATTGAAATAGTCATGGTTTATTATGCATATTTATCCAGAAAATCATGAATAAGCAATAAAAATTCAAGTTTTCGATGAAAATCACAGCGACACTAAAAGAACCCTTTCAGTGACTGTTAACCGACTAAGTTAAGATGTATAATAAGAACAAACGGCGTCTATGGAATCGTATAACAACCAAACTTATCCGTATTATCACAATGCTGTCAGTCATCACTTGTGGATTTTTTGTTTGCATTCTTTAAAAGTTTAAATAGTTTCAAGTTTGTTTCTCAAGCTCAAGTGTAAGACGTAGAGATTATTTCCTGTGTGCTCAAGTGAAGTGATAATGAAATGTTTCAAGTGTTTTTTTCTTTGCCTACTTTACAAAGGCGAAACACATTCTCTGACAAAGTTTCAATTTCAAGTCGCAGTCTTCATTTGGGCGTCCTTTGGTTTACAAAGACTTCTATTTGGTTTTATATTCAGAAAGAGTGTAAGTAATATTATTTGTTTTGCACGTAAAATACATAACATATTTTTTTGTAATAATGTACCTATAATTTATTTTCATCTCATCTTTTCAGTGTAAAATGGCTCCACATACGGGTTCGGCTACTCCTGAACAAATTGATGCACTCCTCAATTTCCTGGACGAGCATAGGGATCTTGCTCGCGGGAGATTGAGGAGTCTAGAAGGAAAAGTCCAGGCGAAGAGGCTGTGGGATGAATTGTGCAATACGCTCAATTCCATGGGCGGTTGCACAAAGACAGTTCAGCAGTGGCAAAAGGTAATTCATAGTAATATAATTAAATGTTTAAGCTATTTATCAGTGAAAAGTGAAAGTGACAAAGATTTAATATTTACTTTTATTTTGATAGGTATGGTTTGATCGAAAACATCTGGCCAAAAAAGCCGCTGCTGATTCCCGGAGGTCGGCTTCAATGACTGGAGGTGGTCCATCGGTGGCACCCCCACTCTCCCATTGGGAACTAAAAGTCTTGGCCATAATGGGAGATGGGTTCGGTGACCGTCAAACTGGAGCCAGAGTGCCAGCTTTCGCTGAAGTAAGTACCTCATCATTCTTTGCATTCCCTATTTCTAAGCTTTGATACGTTCAAATATTTATCTTCATGATGTACATACCATTTTTATTACAAAGTTAAATTTTTATGTGAGTTGTGTGTGAGTGACTTTTAACCCATCAGTTAAAAATACAATAGAATTTGCATTGTGGTAGACATTAAAAAATAATACTTCACTTAAACATTAAGCATTCAATCTGTTATATTTATTTCAGACGAATGAATCCATACCATCAACCTCCAGTCAAGGAAGCCAACTGCAGCAGCAGAGCCTGGACGTGCATCAAGAAGTTGAGGAGTACGCTGAACCAAGCCAAGAAAGTGGGGCAGCCGGACAGCCTGCGAGTCAACCATCACGGTCACAAGAAACGTTGACTTCCAGAAGTTGTAAGTACCTCTTCTTACTATGGATTTTCAGTAATGTCATCTAATCGTACCTAACTTGTATATGACAGAAAATATATTGATACACAAAGTATGTATGAATGTATTTGATACATGAAGGGTCTCACCACTAAACCACAGACGAAATTAAAATTACAAGAAAAATACTGTTTGTCACAAAAAAATATATTGATTAAGTATTTACTGCAATGTAACATATTGGAATGTTGTTTTGCAGCCTCACAATCTGCACGTCCCAGAAGAATACGATCTGCTGCTGGCTCCGATGTCAGGAGCAGATTGTACCAGTATGAAGATGGACGTGCAGAGAGAGAGACGGTGAGGAACACCGAGCTCGCAGGCATCAGGGCTGCCTTGGAAGAGATGAGAGATTTAGGACGACAGTATTTAGTTTTATTTAGAGAATATTTCGAGTTTTTAAGGCAGAATAGGCAATAGGCAATAGCATAAGTATTTAACTTTTAGTAATAATGTATTTAATAAATTTATTTTAGTTTTCTATTGTTTCTTTTTACTATTTTTGAGACTATAAGCACCTTCAAATTTTCCCACAGACTGAAGTCCAATATCATGCATTGAAGTAATAAATAAATATCTACCTAAATCATTAACCACACAACAACATTGATAAAGTCTTTTTAATAATAGGTCTTTACTTATGAAACTGCCGATTTGTATTGAGAATTTTCAAGAAGTTTCATTTTTCATATGAGCAATTTCCTTGTTCATTTAACAACCGTGAACACTCATGTAACAAAGCTTTTATGTACTAATACTTACTCACTTATTCCATTTACGATAGGTAAGCGAAAAAAATACGTTTTGGCCAAGTTACAACCCCTCTGGTCATACTTTTTTGCTCACAAAAAATGTCACTCTCAAGATCTTTTTTTATTAATGTTAAGAAAGCTAAAATAAGAACTTTATTTTTACTGATAGTTGACTATCACGGCCATAATTCGATATAATATCGAGATACTGTTAAATATTTTAAATCATAGAAGTTATTATTTTCTCTGTATGTGACAAAATATCTGCAATTTCATAGGTAAAGACCTAATATTTGTTGCCATTATATAAACATCTAGGTAGGTAGGGTAACGATAAGTAGGTGAAATAATAAAACAGAACTAATTTTATGCCATAAAAATGTTTTAATCTAGGCATTTACAAGCACTTGTGAATGTCAAAGAAGCTACGCCATCGGTTCGCAAACCCTAAGCGGGAGACCTTGAAACGAGAAGAACCGGCAAGAAACTCGTCAAGGGCTGCTTTTTTTCTCCCTGTATATTTCATACAGAGTCATCAAATTTGAAAAAAAGCCTTTAAAGAGATGTAATTTTATCACAATAATTAACAAAAGTTTACATAAAATGTGTAGGTATTGAAATTAATTATCTACACATCGGATAGGTAAGAGCAAATAACTTTCAACTAGTTGAGAAATCAAATCACTGTCTACTACCTACTCGAAAATTCATACCTAAATAGATAATGTTGTACAATATGCAATATTAAGTAATTTCATTAGACATAAAAGTTAACATTAAAAAAACGCTTTGCTTACAATTAAAACAAGATAAGTTATAATTTATTTTGATATAGGTAGGTACTTAATTTTAGGTAGTAACTTCTTAATTGTATAGTATGGATTTTGATTGTTACTTGATGACAAATAAACGGCTTAAATGTGGCTGATATGATGATGATGATGACTATCTCCTAAAACAAAAAAAAGAGTTAGGTAAATGAGTTTATTTTAATCTACTTGCACAATTGTTTGAGTGTGTTTGTGGTTTGAGTTTATCTTACCGGTTCCTTTCTAACATTTGTATTAATGAATTCCTTGCCCTTCGACCTGCCTGTAGCGCTTGAGTCGAAGATGCGGCTGTTTCAAAGGGAACCTGCCTGGTTCTCTCCGATTGGTATTCCTCTTCAGTCAACTCGGGACCTTCAATACCAGCCCTTATACACATGTTGTGTAAAACACAGCAGGCTAATATAATTTTACCTGCTGTTTCTGGGCAGTAATGGAGTTCCCTAGCTGCCAAAAGACATCTCCATCGACCCTTTAATACACCAAATGTGCGTTCTATGGTGCAGCGTGCTCGCTTTTGGAGGTAATTGTACCTTCCCTCAGGAGAGTTCTCAACAGCATTATCTACAGGTGTCATCATATGCTCCCTTAGAGCATAACCAGAATCACCTAAAAATAAAAATATAATATTAGTGTAAATTGCATCATCACATTAGGTATAAGTAATGAATATCAAAACTATAAATTAAGACATGCCTAATAGATAAACTGTTTCATCCTGGAGACCCTCCAAGTGGTTTCTTATCTCACATTCCCTCCAAATATAGGCATCGTGAGTAGCTCCACCAAATGAAGCATCAACATTTGTGATCAATAAATCACTGTCACATATCTGAAAAAGATTTTTTAATCAATGTAACATAGCTTATAATGTAGGTAGTAAAATAGTGAAAAATATTAAAATAATTTTCATAAACTTACAACTTGAGTATTAATCGAATGAAAATGTTTCCGATTAAAATATTGTTCTTCGCGCTCCGAATCCGAAGGCCTCACTATCGCTACATGCGAACAATCGATGCACCCCACCACAGCGGGTAGCCCATATTTATCATAAAATCTACAATAAAGATACAATATTAATATACAATAGTAAATTGTGTAAAAAAAAAAATTGCCTCATGTAAATTTTGTTCATTTAAAATGACAGAATAAAATTTTAATTATAAGGTATTTCAGATGTTACTAAGTTTAACGGCCAATACTAAGTAAGTACTTACTTCCGCTTAATAAGATTCCTTTCATTCCTATTTTGTGGGAATCTTATGTGCTTCCTTAGTATGTGGGGTGCATTAAGTGCAGTTGTGACCTCTTGTAAACAACGAGACACTGTCTGCTGTGCCATGGGCCCATCCATATTTTGCCCCACAGACCCTTGGTAACTTCCTCGGGCATAAAAGTTTAAAGCAGTAAGTATCTGAAATACATTAACACAAGGTTGAGGCTTATGAACATTAAATGGAAAATTTCATTGAAGGGAGTGTTTACAATTTAAACTTACTTTAAGTGTGGGCTCGATTCCATGTCGTCTTGCCTTTGGAGGCAATAAGGGCACTATGTCCTGGCACAACTCTTCGAATAATTCCCGACTGAGTCTGTAGTTTCCGACAAACTCTAGATCGGGAATATTTGAAATATTTAATTGATTGCGCAGGCGGCGCCGGTTCCTTCTACGCTCCAAACGTTCTTCACGTAAAGCAGCCGCGATTAAAAGCTGTCTTGTTGCCATTTTAGTTAAATTTTTAAGAAAATCGACCAAAACGAAAATACAAAGGTAACACTTTTGGTTTCGTCAATTTGAGGTTAAAATTCCGAACAATCATCTGTCAAACTTCAATTTTCGTTCGTTACTTCAGTGCAATAGAGGCCGCGTTCCCTTTTGCGCCCACAGCGATAATATCACTGATATCGCGCTCACACTTCGTTCCGATTTGATGTGAGCGCGCCAACGATAGCAGTATTTACGTCACGGATGACGTCACTATCGCCGCCATTTTGCGATCACGGTGATATCGTTCTCGAGCGTTAGCACTGTGAGCGGTCTGTCATATTTGACGTTTTGAGTTGTTTTGCATTGATCTATTGTTTTGTTTATCTTATAGTTTATTTTTTATTAGATTTTATAACCCGAAGCAGAACAGCAATAATACAAGATGATAGTGCTTATTAAAGACGAAACTACGGGTAGAGATATTTCTCTAAATTTAAGCACGGAACAGTATGAAAGAGCGCAACAAGGTACCTAAGTTTATTTTCAACTAACAAATACAACTTTTCATGTCCTTTTAGACTTCTGATCCGATATTTGTCTAATTTTAGCAAACAAAACGTCAAAACAAAGCTCGGCGCGTGATGCGTGCGATAATAGCCGTTCCGAATTGAAATTGCGTCAACAGTGCTGTCAGCGCGATAATCAAAACGGAACAGCTTTTAGCGCTCACAGCGCCAACAGTACTATTGGCTCAAAAGGGAACGCGGCCAGAGTAGGCTTAGAGAAATTAAACGTCAAACTAATTTCGTTTCAACGAAGTTTCGAAACGAATGGAACCGTGGTAGGAAATGAGCGAAATTTCGATCGAAATTTCGTTTTTCGTTGAATTAGAGTAGACCTCCTGATCTTTCCTTTCTTTAACGTCAACGCATGTGGCCTAAATATTAGGAATCCTTAACATCTGGATATATTGGAAACACGCCAGTAGTACTTTCTGGTTATACATGTTTGAGTTTGCATTGAACATAAGTGCTTCGAGCGATATCCGATGTAAAACCAGAATCGTATTTGATAGCAGGAAGTACCTGTAATTTGACTTAATTGTTGCTAATTAATTTTGCCTTTACAACTATGATAACATTTTACGTAACAAAGGAACAGGAAAGAAATCTCTCCTAGATTTCTATTCCATTGTGTAGGCCGGTTACAATTTGTTTTGACCATAATGGACTGCAGTCGTAATAATAGCAACTTTTTTATTTACTAATAAACGTATCACAGTAATTATATGTAGTAATGACACTTAGTTATTGACCATGACACGATAGATACATACTTACTGCTCGGCTTTGATTGCTACCATATTGTAGTAGATATTCTGATTTATTGATTGAGTATAGTGTGCTGTAAGATTAAATAAATGTCATAGCTCTGACCACGCAATGTTTCGGTCGTTCAGAGACAATCGAAACTTGTTTTGAATAGTTATGGCATGCCTGGCACTATTGCGTACAACGCCTTAGGTACCTACTGATAAGCCACAAACCATTAACATTATACTAAATGCTTGGAGATACAATATTTTACCCTCAAAGTATCTTACATTTCGAATTTTTGCTTTTGGGTTTAATAAAAAAAAGATTCAGCTGTGAAAATTAGTTTCCCCCGTCCTGTTCATAAATCTTAACCGTTGAACCTCACATGAGGATTTATCAATGAAGAACGTACGTTTACTCAAACCCGTTTAACTTCTGTTGCGTCACTAACCGACCAGTTTGACCTTGAAGAAGTAGCGAATCTTTTGCCACATCGAAACACACGAAAAAGCGTCGAAGTGTAGTGCATTAACTTGAGCGTAGGTGGAAATGTAATAAATTATTTGTCACGGGTCCTATAAAAACTGTAACAAGAAGTTATAAAAAAGTATTACGACAATCCCACGTGCGACCAACAGGCATCTCGAAACGTGTAGGTAGAGTAGAGACATCCTAAGTGGATTATCCGTTATCCTATATGGCGTTTAGTGGATAAGCGCGGAAGGAAGCTCTAGAGAACCGTGTCATATCTATGCAGGAAGTGTCAGTAGTCAGTTCATAAGCCACGGATTGGAGTCAAGTTGCAATAAACAGAACTTATCTTTAAGAACGAATTACATGGTGGTCTTGATGCAATGTTAAGTACTTAGACAACTTCTTCCGAGTCAGCTCAAATCCCACCTGCGTTGTATTAGATTCATATGAGAATAGCAAATACCTTTATCAGTGGTTTCTATCGACGAATGTGTCGAACAAATCCTTTTGTGGATGTTATTTCATTATTTGGCAGAAACTGAATGTTTATTTTTTAAGTTGACGAATCTATTTTTAATCGGAGTCATTGTTCACATAAAGCCTTACCTTAGAGTTTGTAGCGCAATATTATTGTAGTTCGTTTCAAAGCATTTAATGCTAGACTCATACAAATGTGATTTTGGTCACAGTCGATTAGTAACTGGTCTTTATCATTAGCATGACAATAGCGCAGTATGGAGGTCGGGGGTCACGCAGTTGTCCTTAAAATTCACTGCTGCGGCATTTGACATGACGTACGCGCATCGGGCATGGCAAACAATGGCCCAACCAGTGAGCCCAACCCATACATTTCGAGATTATGATTGTCTTGTTATTTGAGAAATCCACTTGGTCGATATAGATAACGCGTATCTTTACTGATTTCGTTTTAATCGTAAACGATGCCGGACTTCTTTTATGAATACCACATTAAAACTATTGTACTATTAAAATTATTCTCTGCCTTGTTCTATCTTTTGCAATTACTAGATTGATAAATTTAAATTGTGAGACTTTCAAGATCCATATTAATTAAACTCCTTGACCGCATTTAGTGCAATTAAAAAATTACCAGATGATGCTGCTTTCAGAGTTCACCTCGTGTTCGTATCGAATATCCTATACCTTCGAATGCGTTCTTATGTCGCTACTGGGCCATGTGCACACCAGATGCTACCCTTGAGCCTTTTAACTGTAGTTCCTACGTCGGTTACAGTAACGGCTTTCATAGCTTGTAGAATCCTATTAAAAACTTAAACAATTTGCTATTTGTTTATGGCGTACGCTTGCGAACTCCCGCAGGTTTATTTTCCGCGAATCGGTAGCATTGAGACGAGCACTACGTTTGTAATATTAATTAGCAATAAATCTTAGTTCATCATTATTAATTATGCACATATATAAAGGTAAAGTATCAAGTTGTCCACATTACACATAGCATAATAAGTTGCTTAGGTACTAGTGCTCCGATTATGAGATCATCTTTATTAACAGAATTCTTTTTGCGCGTCTTTAGACGGCCTGATGAATTGTGCAGAAGTAATACCAGGATATAGGTATTTTAAAATTATCAACTAATAATTTATCTTATGTTGGCATTTCATATCTTATTGTCAAACGGGTAATGTCGAGTAGGAAACCTTATAGCTCTCTGTTGACCTTTTCTCTCTTGGGAACTTATATCCAGTTACAAGCCTGAATGTCTCCTGACAATTGTTACATTTCGAATGCTTGTTAGCTACAATTTGTGGTTTCTCTATAAGATGTTTTCGCACCAAGCACGCTGTTGCAGAGATATTCGCTTTCTGATATTGTACTTACATTGTTTTCTACATCAGTCCGAGTTTGCTAGGTTTTTGAATGCTGAAAATTTGCTACTTACGGTTTTATTCGATACGTTCTACTTACGTTTTTATTTGTTATAGTGTAGTAAGATATTTAGAAGTTTCGTATAATTCTTGAGTTGGTATCGAAAATTAGAATTCTTGGTCGTTAGAATATAATAATTATTATGCTAGTTATATACCTAAAGTCAAACGATATCTCTCTAAAACTTGATTCTCTTCGAAGATTCTAAGATGCAATTTAAACCCTGATACAAAAGGTCATCTTATGATGTAAATAAACGTCACCAAGTTCATATCTTATTTATTTTTTATCAGCTAAGTATTCAAAATAAATCATTTATGGATCACTAATGAAAGATATTGTTTTTTTTAGTTTGGACAGAATTACAAATATGCCGTTTGCAACAAAATGCCTCAAGATATTGAAAAGTAGTACCTTCTAATTATGTTGAGTAAATGTATTGCGGCATCTCACTTAAAGAGCAATATTTGGTCACGATATAGTAAATTTAATGTTATTACCTTTGATAGAACACGATTTTCATACATAATAAGGTCGTCAACATGGAAAATTAGAATTTATTGTATCTACATCGTGATATTACCAGCTAAAGCCGATACGAATCCCCATGACCCGCATTTCACCCGAGCAAGGATTTTTTACTTATAGTCACTTACAATACAAATAGTTATATAACAATAACGTCAATCACAATTACCGTACTATTGTCAGAGATTATTATAAAAGTTTCGATCAATGCATATCAATTCGAGTATTACACATTTTCTAATAATATTAACATACCATACCTGAAAGCATAGAAGAAAAAGCTGCTATGGTAGATTCTCGTGATGAATTAAAGAGTACCTACACTCGAAAAGCTAGGTACCCGATAGATCATTTCCATGTGCCCATTAAGGTCAGAGCTCGTGGCTCAGATTCCCACCAACTGTTGTAATGAGTACAGTTAATAATCACTAGCTTCGCTAAACAATCGTTCTCATATGATATGATTGAGCTGACAGCCCGTTATGGTCTTGGTCTCTTTTCAATACGAGCTTTTTATTGTAATGCAATTGGTAGTTGAGAGATTCGATACATGGAATACGAGTTACTGGCACGACGCTGTATCGGAACATGCGTGGTACGAAAAAGTTACTCGTAGAGAAAAGCAGCAATTTAAATAAATTGGTCCATTCTGGTTACGAAATCTTAACATTTAACTATACATTTAAACTTCGAGATACCATAGTTTCTAGAACTATATCAAAGTTCATAAAGAATGTATCATGCATCGTTCTAGCGATCGATAGAATAGATATTTTATATTAGTGTTTGGATTCGGAGAAATGTTCTATAACAAAATTGATGCTACTTTTTCTTCTACTTTTAGGGAAGCTACTGTTTTCTTCTATTTTTAAAAGGGCACATTTTTCAAGTCTTGTTTAGTTCTATGACATGCACCTCGCGTTAGATTTTTGATAAAGTACAGAGGAACTAGGCACCTAGATTTCCTAAATGTAGCCTTAAGCTTTCTAATTCTTTGAACCTACCTACTTTTGTTTTCTGATTTATACCATCCACACGTGTTCTAGATCTTTTAAGTATTCGAAACAGAGGATCTATTGTTAACTAAACAAAACACTATTCAAAACTTAGTTCTGTGTTTATCATGTGTTAGAATACCGTTATCGTTGTAAATCGATTCAATCATTACTATTGTGCGTCGATATCTGCTATCGAACTTTATTTACTAACCGTCAGTCAACTAACACACGAGCTATTGAAATGTTACGAAATGACCGTGAAATGAAAATATTGTGAACGCTACTACGGCCGGCAAGCTAACTCACGCAGGCAGGTCGTTGATACGGGGCGCAGGCGCATATGATGCATTTGCGAGAAAGAGAAATGTATACAAACATTGTTTCTATCCTACTCCTTTGCAAGCGTCTGTGGACTCCAAATAGGAGCTCCTGTTTTAAAAAGTGATCAGTGGACGGGAAGTGGACACAAAGAAACTCTGCACATCTCTATATTCACACACTGCTTACGATTTCTGAATCTATGTCTATTATCAAACGATGTACCGATAGTTATGTAAGATTATAATAAGCTGCGATGGTGTAACTGTCTTCTTTTTTCAATTTCGTGCAATTTAATTGATTAAAGTTGTTTTACGTAATAAATTCTTCTAATATTGAAATAGAAGCATAATAGCTACAGCCAGTGTTACATAAGAGAATTGAACGTCTTGAAGCAGAGAGATTGTAAGGACAAGGAAGGGGACTCGCTCCCCTTTCGTCTAAAGAACTGGTTAGTTGATTGGCGCCTTCTCCCCTATATAATTTATGGTGTAACCCGTATAACGATATGACCTTTCATTGTTTTTTTACTTTTAGTAAAGCTCAAACGAATGATAGGTTCCTCGTCATATTTTTAAAGTGTACTGTCTGCTTGCAGTGATTGCTCATTACTGGATTCTTGTCAGACAGTCGTTTTATTAGTATTCCTTGCATGTCTTACTTTGTAACATAATGAAGTATTCTTTGACCACGCCAACAATTGTTAATGAGCAAGACCATATAAAACTGAAAGTTTGTGATATTTATGTTACCTATAATAACAAGCATCTATCATATTCCTTTCCCCATCCATAAAGTTTACAGCTGTTTTATAAGAGTTAAAACTATAGCTAATAACAAGCTATCAGTGAAGTTTTTCCAAATCAGCACGAAAATTAATTTGCCATTTGATCGAACTACGAAAATCTTTATTTTTTCATATTAGAAACAGGGAGACGGATGACTGACTCAGTATTCTAATTCTAATCTTTGAACTGAAACGTTTATATTTATTTGCCACTACACTAGAATCACTTGTACGATGTCAGTGATGAAATGTGAATAAATACTCGTAGTTTCTATGACATGTGATGTTTAACTCTAGATATTCATGAATGGTAATAGTTATTTTGAAACACATTTATGAATGGTTCAAGTGGTTAACGTAGACATCGTTGAGAACTAATAAGAAATATAATTTTAAAAGCTCTCGAAATTATTTAGAGGGTTCATTCAGACTCAAGTACTGCTCGAAAATTGTTCTACAAATGTACGGTTACGGATATTCCGACCGTAATCTATGGTAACTTTAGATTAAGAGTAAACAATATGATTTTTTTCACCAACTGATATTTTACTGTTTCCATTACATATGTTATTTGGCTGCGCACATTGTTATTTAAGTACTCGTTCCGCTAAACGCAGGCTCTAGAACTACGTTTTACAATTTTACGCTTTCCCAGTAAAGTGGAGGATGTATGGTGCAAAATGTAATGTGAAATCATTGTTTTCAAAGTTCACTTCAAACTATAGTGTTATATAATGTAGACTGTGATATCAAAGTGCCGTTACTGATATGGCCGTTACAACTTCGTCAAATTATCATGGATCGCCAATCCACGATGGCTTTGCGACAATCCGTGCGCCGAGAAGTCGAATTAAAATAAGGAATCTAGTAGAACCAAAACCAACTTTTAATCTACCTCAGAGACATTCAGAATATTTCACTTTAAATAGGACACCGAATAACACATTTTTAGAAAATAGTTCTGGGATTCAATACGTATCTGATCCTTCTTCTAATAGCAATAATTCAAATAAAACCGCTCGGCTTAGCTTTACTGAACCAATCTACGCGAAAGTGTCACCGCCTCATTCAAAAAGCAGTTCCCCAGTGAAATCTGTTAACGGCAAACAAGAAAGTCATTATGATTCAATAGACACGAAGCCACGTAGACGCTTGAGAAGCTTGGATCTGAGTGAGCAGAGCACGAGATCTGGAGAACAAGGAAGCCCTGGGATTTTGACTAACGGTGACAGACAACCATATGAGCATCACGTAGTCAGTCACGAAAGTTCGGAACAATATTCATTTCGCACGGACGCATCGGGCTCATCCGTCGATTTTAGAAGAAGTCATAGCGATCGAGATAATTGTTCTGAATCTTCTTCGTATTTCACAGACAACGAGAGACCGATATCGAGCTACAGTGACAACTCCACCATTCCGTCGACTGACACTGAAGATGTTCTCAAAGATCTGCCTAGCAAATCTAAATTTCACAGATCTCCACAAAAGTTTGCTACTCTTAATTTACGAAGGCCCAAGTTCATTGATTTAAAACCACCTAGCATCAAAGAAAATCCATTTTATGGAAGCTTGCAGCGTAATAAAATGGGTTATCATTCTGAACCTAATACGCCACTTTCTGGTGATCACACACTTTTGAACGATGAATCTATTATTAGTGAAGTGCAGCAGATTCCGAGAATGCCTCTGCAAAATAATAGAAATGGCTTCAAAAGATCTGTAAGCGAAAGTAATGGTTTCACGAAACGACTGAACTACAGGCATTCATTTACTGCAGATTCTAGACCACAAAATTTTCCAAAAAAGCCTCATAAATGTTGCGAATGCGTTACTGGGATACCAGCAGAAGAAGAAGAACAATCATCATCTCGGTCATCCTCAAGAATATTAGGAACTTTGTACGAATCGCAAGATCCTAAAGTAGGCTGTCAGACAATCCTTCGGTCGAAGCCACCAGTACCATGGTGGGAGCTGGCGATGAAAAAGTCGCGTTACAAGAGCTGTCCTATTTTAGAAGAGGTAAGATTTTACTTTTATATTTATTACAACATTTTTAAGCAGATAAAAATCGGTTAAATTGTAATAATAATGAAACTTTCAATTCATCAATGTAACTGTATATTTTTATTACTTGTTTTGAACTGATGATGGTTCGTGTTATAGCAGGTATAAATGAATCACTTTCCATGTTGTAAATTTTCATTTTAGGTGTGGTACTATCCCCTTGCTTTATAGCAGTGGAGTTGATGGCGATGGAAGTAACAAATGTAATCGAAACACCAGCAGGGGAATAATAATTACAATACGTGGCGTGTGCATTACACACCTGACATTTGAATGTAGGGTGGGACCGACATCCCTTAGTTCCTTTTAGGAAATTCATTTAAAATATTTTGGAAAGTCATTCTATGAATCGACCATTTAAAAACCTAACCTTTAAAATCTTATTTATTACTCCAACTCAAACTAGGTAGGTACGTCTGTCGTAGAAAAATATCTCGAAGCATGTAATAAAATAAAATTATTATAACAGGTGTAGAAACTTTTTAATAATGATGGTCATTCTAAACACGACTACGACTTGATTCACTGATAAATGGCAGAACTTTAAAATTTGGGCCAAGAAAAAAAGCTACCTGCTACCAAAAAAGGTTTCCTTCTATTCATCTCGTCGGTCAGGTGTTGACTTAATCGTTCCTCCGATTTCGTGGTTTTATGGACTACCGGTTCCCACGAAAATAAAATAATCTGATATCATCAGCCCAGTTGCAAGTTTTTAAATGTTGAAACAATATTATTAGCTTTCTTATTTATTTTATGGGCTCCGTAGTCAAGTCAACAAGGAATCCTTAGTTTCACCATGTCCGTCTGTCTGTCCTTCCGCGGCTTAGCTTAGAGGTCCTTAGTACTAGAAAGCTGTGATTTGGCATGAATGTGTAAGTATATTAATGACGCCGAAAAAGTGGTAAAATAAAATACTAGAAAATATTTTTTTCGGTATATGTAATCATATGTGAGAATGAAAAAAATCTCGTTAATCTCATGTTTTTGATTAGGTGTTAATCTGATAGGTCGTTAATCTCATGTCTTTGAATAGGTTTTTTTGAAAATATTGTAGGCTTGTGAAGACCACTTTTTGATTCAGGGATTAGTTTAAAGTACAAAATATTTTGTTAGAGTCAAGCGGTGAACGGCTGCTTTTGGATACGTAAATAAATCAGGACAGTAGTACATAATATAATGAACTTAAAAGGAAAACTATCACCGCTAGGTAGGCTTTACAAGTTGACGAGTAATAGACTAGTCGATCAACTTATAAAAAAAATATTGGAAAAGTCTTCTTAAGTAAAAAAATATTAAATAGGTTTAGTTGACATTACTGTAGCTTGTTAGTGAGATCATCAACTAAACTATACCTAAAGATCTAAAATCTGTTTTATATGCAACTATTTATAAGTACGCTTTCACAGTAAGTGACTCTTTGTTTGTAAATCCTATTTGGCAATACAATACATATTGTTATGGTTGTGTGGGCGAATTGGTCTCCCATGGCAGCATTATTGACATGGCCGCAAGGGACACCTTAGAACGTGAGCAATTACTAGCGAGTTATTTTTCTAATCGCCTTAAACTGTATTTATCTCAATGCTTAATCTCAACTCTTAAAAAGCGCCGTATCTTCCTAAATTATAGTTAGGTTACATTAGAAAGTTACATTTCACGTGCCCTTATCTCAAAATCTTCAGATGAATCTGCATCTATCCAGCGTCGATTTTCTGCAACAGAGACATTATTCGGCTCATTAGCACGATTGGTCATACGCTTTGCAGTTTGTAGCGGGTTCGTACGTGCGATAACTATCGTCTAGGCACCCGAGACGTCGTGTCTCCTATCTCGTGGTGGTATTGGTGGCTAGTTGACCACGGCATACTTTCCTAACGCAGCCGCATCCGCCTCATTTCTTGCAGGGCTTGTTTTATGAGAGTATTGTTTCTAGAGAACCGACAGTGGCAGCTGTTCACATTAGATCAGATGATTTCTGAAATTGTAACTGTAATCTATAAGCAATTTTCTAAATTTTCAATAAGTTATATTATTACGTTTAAGTCACGATCCGTATTTTGTAGATTTTCACTATTATGAGCATGTTGATTGGGTTTGGGAATCACGACTTCTATGTGACACAATATTATGTTATTAGCTCCCGAGTAAATTAGTACTTACCTATGTTAAGGAAGTGTTAACACTCTTACATTAAACACCTAACCAAATACTTTTTACGTAGATCGAGATACAAATTGCTCTAGTCGTTTTCATTTAAAGTTTGACGTTCAGTTGGTAGTATTTTAGTTGGGCGTCAACATAAATTGGCCGTAGTAGAAGTCAGCCCAGATATGCTGCATCCGAATAAGGAAGAGTGCACTTGAACAAATAATCTCTCTTGTTGAGAATATTGGTAATCTCTCGTAAAATGTCGTTGTGGGCTGCGGAGTGGGCTTTCAATAACCACCAACGTTTTAATATGTAGCGTAGCACCTACGAAGTTATCTTCGATATCAAGATATTATCATGTTTAGCCAAAAGCGGAATAAGCTGATATCTGCAATCAATTTTCGTTGCAAAAATGATACTTCAAATCTCAAAAGTTGAAAGCCTTGTATTTTGAAATACGTGAAATTATTCAGGTAGATAATTTACCAATTATTTAGTCACTTTATGATAATTTAAGAGACTTGGATGTTGATGTCCGTGCTAAAATTGTTAACTACAATTTTCCGCTGCATATTTGCTCACTTCTGCATCTAGCAATGGAATGGATGGTTACTATTTGTGGTTTCCATTGAATAATTACACGAAAGTCGGAAGCTGCTCGTCGTCGTTCTAACTGCACCCAATTGGTGCAAATGATTGTTGGCATCCATGTCCCGAACTATAGAAATGTATAAAAACGAGTGTCTAAGTAGGTATACTCAATACAGCTTTGTAATTCCTTAACATTTGGAGTGCATTGCACTGTAAATTACTCTTCGTTTCTTATCAAAATTTTCACTACCTACCTATTTTAACGATTCAGCTATATATTTATTTTATTTACCTACTGGATGCGTTCTTAATTTTGATGTTGGTAAATTAAAAAAAAGCTGATCTCATTTTTTAGTAACAAGATTATTAAACGCTGCGTTTACTATTTTTATTTCTACAGCATTCTTGAACAAGTGCGGTTGTGTATTTGCAGCTGCTTAATAATTTGCTACCACCTGTTTCTGCAATTTGTTTTATTTCAGGGGTCTCAATAAAGGAACCATGGATCTTTTGTCTTCTTGAGTCATTGCACTTGTTTGCTTCTGAGATAGACTTATCTGACCCAGTTCATGTGGTGCAATGACAGGCGTTAGTCGATGCTATTAATATTCTATTACTCATTACAAGTTATCACTTAAAACGTCAATCCCGTTAGACACCTAAATAAAAACATCGCTATTTTAAGTAAGTATTAAATATTTTTTACTATGATGGATACTTACGTGAAATTATTTTTATAAGTTCCTGAAAAAAAAATAGTGTGGAAACAAATTATTTTATGTAAAGAACCACTGGACACACAACTATTTGGTCAGTTACATACAAACTAGCAGTCCTGGCACGTGCAAAAGGTGTGTCTCGGGAAGATCTATCAATGACAGCCGGATACCTTAATTGGTTAAGCCGTGTGCGCGTGGCAGGTGAATTACACTATTATCAACATGTAGTTTAACACTAAAGACCACCGGTGTGCTCCAAACATTCCAACAAGTAAATTATTTTACAAGCTTTTTTCCGTCGGACATAAAATACGTACCGTTAAAAGTAATCCATGTCCACGTATCCGAGGTCGACACCCCCTAACTTTAATTTTGCTGAGTGCGTTCCAGTGACGTTGCAAACAAAGGGTCCTTCCTGCAGGACTCCACCCACGCCGGCCATTATCGTCCCTATAAAGTAATTTATTCACATGACTCATTTTTAAAATGTTTACGGGTAATTCTCCGATACAACATGATGTAAGTAATTATTTTATCATCACAGTACCGTTGACCGGTTTCTCGGTAGTTGATTTAAATCATTATCGGGCATGGGTTGTTGATCTGGATACATAGCAATCTCACCCTGCCGGTAACCGAGGTGTTATAGCGAGATCTGTGTCGGTTTGTGGTCATCTCTGATTACCTACCGACGAAGTAGAAATTGCAGTTATTTAAGTCGGGAAACTGATGGAATCTCGGGCTACGGTAATCTTTCCGTTGAAGTAATTATTCTTTCGACGCCCTTAATGTTTATTTTTCACACGCCTTCGAGATGTTTTATGTAAATTAGACAGCCAAATCCGTATAAGGGTATGGAATGTCTATGCACTTATTCATATCAGACTACGAGGCGCCTGACTGAACACCCACATATTTTAGATTTGAGATACTTCTAGTAAGGATATCAACTAAACTTATTTTAGAGATACGCCCATATAAAGCGTTTTCGACTAGGTATATCTTATTCATCATTATATTTAACAGACAGCTGAACGAATACCTGAACCTACTTAGTTATTCCCAATCTCATGTGCCTACCTAACCGACCTAAAGTATAAAAACCACTTTGTTGCTTTAATAACTTTTGATGTTACGTTGTTGCAGGCCCATGTGGTATCTGCTTTCGAGCAGAGCCTTTCGAACATGACGCAGAGACTGCAGCAGCTCACAGCCACCGCCGAGAGAAAGGTAATAAACACGTTTATCGCTTCATAGATTATACCACGCAGTCTCACTTATCTCACCACTTGAGATTTAATTCAGATGCGTCTCTTTAGTTACGGACTATTAAAAATTTAAAATACTGCCTATAATTTTTACTTTTTTCCAATCAATTGAAAGTCATGATCTGCAAGTCTTGTAACTTTAATTCGCATTTAATAGCAGCAGAAACATAGATTGCACGACTTGTCTAACGAGAATAATTTTGCCTAGAGCGGATGTGATGTTTATAGTTAAGTGTTATTTAATATTTAGTAAGTACTGTTATTATTACAGTTTAGATAATATTTTTGTTTTATTTTAAACATCTGTCTTCAATATTGTCCGATGTTGTAACGTTGTCACATACATTTCCAGTAATATTAAATTTGATATGATAGCCGTGAATTTTCTTCTTTCTTTTTTAACATAACACAGGCTAGACTGAAAGATAAAGAAAATTTCAAAATCCTAAACCTATAAAAACTTTTCTCCATTCTAAAAGAGGTCGTTTTTTTATGATTGGTTTACTATCTTGATAGGATCCCGAGAGGGGGGAATACCTAGGTACTAAAAACTCGGTATTTTCTGGCGGTGGTGAGAATACCTTCTAAAAACCCCTTTGTATTTAATAGGATTCGGAGCTAACAGAGTTGCGTCAAACGATAGAGCTGCTTCGGAAGCAGTCCATCCAAGCTGGCTTGACCACAGCGCATATGCAGTCCATGGGCATCCGGGCTGACGGCGTCAATGTCACTGGACAGGTAATTTAGTCGCTTAGTAATTTTTTGGATAAGTGTGTATCCTTGTAAATACAGATGAATAGAGAGACTGAGTACCTACATCGAAATAAAGACTTATAGAAGTACATTGCTTGGCATGTTCGTTGATTTTAAAAGAACTTCAAAAACACCACGTAATGTACTTCCACTGAAATGTTTTTTTTTACTGAAATAATGTAAACGGGGTCTTAAGCTAATAAGCATGTATTCATTCACAGTATTTGTATTTCTGTTTCTTTTTTTTGACAAACTAAACTTTTTTTGATAAACATTTTATTACAACATACTGACATGACACTGACTTACTGACGTATTAGCGCATACCTAATTTCTTTTGACTAGGAACTTCAAATGCACAAGAATTCCCTTTTTAATGTAGGCGTGCGATCAAAAGGATTTTGAAAAGTAAGGCCTCTCTCATACTATTTATTTCCATAAATTAGGTACCAAACAGTGACGGTACAACAAGAAAACCCCAAGCATTCCAGTCATTAAATTCTGACATAAACCTGAGATTGACATCTTATCCTTGCTATACATCTAAATGTTTGTTTTGAATTCCCATAATGCGTAGTTTTACGACTTTATTAAAGTGCAGTAGGTAGGGCACCCTAACGATGTGTCGTATAATAACGGTTAACTTTCATTGCTTTCAAAGATGTATAAAGAACCCGTTGTCCGAATCGCGGTCACAACCTATGTCATAATCAATCATTGCCAATGACTTACACGCCAATGATAATTTTAATCCCATGATAGAAATAGGGTCTTTATAAATTCATTGCGTTCAGTTATTTTTGTGGGATTAATAAATGAGTTTAAAAGATTAAAATAGTTAAGCAATGTGTGCCTGACGCTTTTTAAAGTAATCTAAAATTAATGAACAGTAAAAAACTTACATCTCAGTATTCTATTAGTCTGAAAAGTTTGCGGCCTGTTTGTACTAAAAATAATAAAGATAGCACAGCAAGGAACATCTTTATCATCAAAATAAAAAAAAACCTTATTAAAAAAAGCATCTTCTCCAAAAACTTTACAAATCTTTCTTTGAGCACTAATACTAACAGCATCTATTTTTTCGTGACCCTTATAAAAAAAATGCAAAACGTATCTAATAAAATCAATTGAAAATAGGTCGAGACAATGGGGAAGGCAACTCTCAAAATGGCGCTGCGTACGCTTGTTCCACGAGAACTATGAAAACAAAGGACTTTTACTTAAAAGAATCGTTTTTTAAGTTCTAAAATGATTAAATTCTGTGTTATAGGCTTTAAAAATGTTGGCACTTACAAATTTCTGAAAAATCTGGATATAGAAAAAAATTATAAATTCTGTAAGAATAAAAACGTCTTAATTTGGCTTTAAATTCCGGCATTTGCATTGTAGAATAGTCTTTTATATCCATTTTGGGTCAATGGGTCTTTTTCGGTAACAAAATACCACAAAATAAATACCTATTTTCCCATACATTTTGTTCTGAACGTCTACTGCCTTAGGAACAAGCGTACGCAGCGACATCTACAATTAGCTTTGCGTTGCCATCCCCATTATCAATTTGTTTAAATTTTACCGCTATTACCAGAAAGTCAGCTGTCAAACAATATATTACATTCCCGCCTAAGTAAGTATTGCCAGAAACATACCACGCAAAATTAATCTTCAAAAAGGTCAGCTTTTCCGAATACATACCTATATTACGGTCTATTGTCGACAACTTTTTCAAATGTTTATCTTTAAGATTTGCTTGCTTATCTGTTTCTATATTATATCTCTTATATTTAAATTTTGTAACAGCAAGAACCAAATGCGCAGACGCAGCAGTCATCGCCGCAACGCAACGCGCAAACTGGCAACGGCGCAATCACGCGGCATCTGTCGACGGATAGCGTCTCCAGCATCAACAGCCTTAGCAGTGGCTCTTCGGTGCCGCACGATAAGAAGCACAAAAAGAAAGGATGGGTAAGATATGCACTTATTTGAAGCTACTTGATCGTTTTATTTGGGGGCTAATTGATACACTCAAGTCTAAAACAGACCAAGTAGCAATTTTGGCGAAATAGAGTTATTGATGCAGATTGGTAGTATTTTAGAGAATCTACAGGCCTAATATATAAAACCGACCAAATGTTCACTTGGCACTTGGCACTTCACTAACTGGCAAATGACGACACATGACCGAAAATTCGACTCAAGTCAAAAACAGACCATATTATGTCGGTTAGATGGGCGGTTTTTGTCATAAATTCTATTGAAAAATAAAGGTGATCTATCTACCTTTACCTGGAGAAGACAGCAACCCATTCAGCAAGTACATGAAAGAAGATACATTTGATAATAATTAAAAAAAATCCTATCCACATTTTTCAAAAAATATAAAAAAAAAAATGTTCCGAGTCTGATTAATATGATATTTCGTATATGTGTGTCGTTTTACCAAGCCAAACTAGACCTCATGTCAAAAACAGACCATGAAAATAATTTTGTCGTATATCTTTTTAAATATACAGACAGAGGTTATCTTTATTTATTTTGATAACGTAAAAGTGTAAAAATTGGACTTACTTTATTATATTTTTTTATTTCCGACGTTTGGTAAATTTTTTGACACCAGATTTTTTTTTAATTCCCATAATTTAAGAATTTGCACTTTGCCTGTTTTTGACTCTCAACTCAAGTCAATCAATTGGGTTGGTAAACTTTTTCGAAGAGAATTGTTTTATATATTTTTTTGATGTCACAAGTTTGAAGAATACAGAAAATAATATTATGGTTTTTTTATTTCACCTTGTTAATCAAATATATTTTTTTATATTATTATCGCGATAAAATATCAAACGAACGGCTGAACACGAAGTTCCCTTGCATTTACTGATAAAAAACTGGTGTATATAATGTATTATATGTAAGTTCATATATACAAGGTGTTTGGTAAAAGCCTTATAAAGCCAAATATGGTAGATAGGGACCATCAAACTGAACAACTTTTACTATGGGACCAACTCTGAAATCGCGAAAAAAAAATCAGCTGTTTCATACATTTTGAAATTTTCGTTATTAATTTTTGTATGAAACAGCTGATTTTTTTTTCGCGATTTCAGAGTTGGTCCCATAGTAAAAGTTGTCCAATTTGATGGTCTCTATCTACCATATTCGGCTTTATAAGTCTTTTACCAAACACCTTGTATATATATAAATATATATATATATATATTTAAATGTAAGTTTATTATTATTATATAATTCTTTATATATGTATTTATTAGTGTGTATCGATGTATCTTGTATGCACGTAAATATCATTGTTCTTTATTTGTGCCGCATTCGCGTTTATCTGTTTACTGTTGGTTGACTGGTAGAGAATGCTATTAGCATTAAGTCCGCCATTTGTACCTTACTCAATGTATTTGTATAATAAAGATTTATAAATAAATAAAATTGACAGGACAGATTTGACAGAAAGTGACAACGAGTAATCCAATTACATATTTTACTCTTTGGTAATCATTAATCACGACCCAACGTTGTTTTTGTTTTTCAGCTTATTTATTGTGATTTTCTAGTGTTTTTCTTGTTCAGTTATGGGAAGTGGATCAGCTTGAAGAAATCCATTATCCAGCTTATTACGCCGATGAAGTACCTACACTGCTTTGTTCCGTTTTGTTTGAAATATAGATGTGACCATCCGCAGAACAAATTTTGTACAATTCCTATACCTTTGAAAGGGACGTGGTGCAGAGGATTAAACAGGAATTGCCTTCAGAGAGCTTTATACGTTTGTGATGATCATGTAAATATATGTAGGTATATCTACAAACTTACAAAAGAGTTATTTATTTTAGCTGACTGTGACTAACATGACAACTAGTTGACATTGCTAATGCCAAACTTTTCATTTTTTTATTTGAGCAAAAGCATTACGCATACAGCCGTAATAGTGATTTATTGTACTATGTTGTAAATTTTAATTTTAAAGTATTATTTAAATTAAAATGACGTATTATAAAAATTCCGCAATTGGTTATTCCTGACTCCAAAGCCAAAAGCTACCAGAAAATATATAATTCACAACAGTTTTGAAAAAGTTTACCAACCCAATAGACTATTTGACTAATTTTGGAAAACCATTTTAAATTCTTCCTTATTACGTAATAGGCGCACCACATTGATATTTCAGGAAAAATCAATGTATTTCATTAAAAAAATCTATGTTAAAGTTAAAAAATTTAAAACTGCGCCAAAAACGCTATGGCGCTGGACACGTGACTTGTTGACGTCACAAGCCTGTGAACATTGTAATATCCTTAGCCATTTGACAGCCATCAATCGCGGATCCTAAGTCTATGGTCGTGTCAAACGCCTGAAGCCATATTTATTTACAGGCATGTGACGTCATCAGTCATCTTAGAGCGTTTTCGCCACAGAAACAAATTCAAAAATTATTGCATTTTTCTAGGTAAAATAAATCAATTAATAGACTTAATTTAGTCCATATAATAGTTGAATATGTTTTTTACGCCATTATCTGTTAGGATGACCACAATTTGTAGTATATTTTCAATATTGTCAAATTGTCTATTGTCTAATTTTAAAATCTTTCGCAGTCGCTTTCATTTGACAAATGGATGTGACACATTGCTACTTTTCTTTGATAAGTTTTTATTTGTGCAAATAAGAAGTATTAATGTGTCACATGCCGAAAGCGATTGCGATAGATTTTGAAATAAGACAATAGATAGGCTGGTTTATCGGAGATGATTGGGCCCCGGTTTAATATCGCCTATTGTTTCCCGTACAAGGCATAGGCAATAATAGTCTGACGATATTTTCAAAGGATGGGTAGGAGCACTTATTTAAAGCAACTTAATTTTGATTCCTTGTTTATCGGAGGTGAAAGGGCCCGCGTTACCTTTCCCTATGGATTGTTTCCCGCACTATCATAAGCAATAATAGTCTGATGATTTTCCGCACGCAAGTCATTTGGGAAAACAGTGTTGAATGTTCCCTTTTGGGGAACATTGAAGAATGTTTTCCCAAATGACTTCTTTTCAATAACTTTCTGGCGTTACCGCCCCTTTTTCGGGAGCTTTCGCTCTGTATGTCCATATGCGTGCTTGGTTTTATATAATTAAATAGTCAAGAGTTATTGTATATGATGATTTATCCAAGGTTATGTACGTAATAGAATAAAATTACAGTCATAAAATATATTTTCGATACTTTTTGTAAAAATCATACAATTCTACAGTTTAAGAGATAGCTTGTTTTGTTTCTAAGTCTAAAATAATTAGAAACCGTTTAAAGAACGATAAATGATTTCCAATTTGAAAAGTAAAAACACGTCAGGTCTCTAGTAAACATCCCAATAGGGGGTATAAGTATAACCAATGACGCTGTTCATCTAACCAGGCTAAAGATATAACTTGTCCCTCGTAGAAAATAAATAAAACGAGGTTAAACATATGCCAAGCTGGCATCTAGATAAGTTATTACTTTAATGCTAATCACTAGGTACCAATCTATCATACATGATTAACTTCTTGCTAACTAATAGAAATTTTTAATTAATAATTTTCTCATTTCAGTTCATTAACATCTTATTATGCGTTTAGATGAATAATATTTATTATTTTTATAGGTCACATCCTTTATGCATGTTTACCAAAACAAATTCGACGTTTTCACTTTTTTTTCGCTCTCTTGATTTTCTCTAAAATTGACGTTGATCTAACCACCATAATGAATGACCAAGGTTATTCAAATAAGCTTAAAATGCCATCACTATTCTATTGCCAATCGTTTAAATGCATGGATGTTTTATAGACAAAACAAATACGTGTTTGTTGTAAAGATAAAACCAGTATGAGTTTAGGTGGAACAGGATTTCGGCAGTAAAGCCGCTTTGTTGGTTTTATTAACTGAGCTGGAACGTTGTTATACATAATAGTCTGGTTTTCACTGTCAAAACTTCACGGTAACTGAACACAATACAACTATGACTGTTACTATGGGAACTCGCATCAAAGTTATTTCATAATTTCCCCTTTTGATTTTGATATCGCGCTCTGAGTGACAATATAACAGACTACAGACTTTCAACGGGACTTTAAATTATTTAGCATCGTTGTTTGCATCAAAATCAGCGCCGCGGGGTGCGAAATAAAGGCTCTGAAGCGGCCTTTGCTATCGCTTAAACAAACAGACGTTTAATCACCATAGACTTCAAATGGTAGAAGACAAACCTCTCGGTGGAAGACATGTAAATTAGAAATTATTTTTGAAATAGTTTCTCGTATTAGACCTATCTACGTCATACTACTACCTAGTAGAATTTAATAGTTATTGCGACCCGCCCTCGCTTCACTTCGGTGTAGTGTGGAATTTGACACCATGTATTATATTGAACAGAACATTCTTCTTGAATCACTCTATCTATTTAAAAAAACCGTATCAAAATCCGTTGTGTTGTTTTAAAGATTTAAGCACACATAGGGATATAGGGACAGAGAAAGCGACTTTTTCTCTTGTTAAATTATTAATTGTTGTTTTATACTATGTAGTGATTTACATAAGAAGTAGGTAATAATATTAATACGAGTATTTTCGCTAAATTAGTACACTAACATTTCATTGTTTATCAGAATACAATGTAGCAAAAAGATTTTATCTACGCGGTAATTAAATCTTATGAACTAATTGTCATTACAAATTACAATCGAAATTCCGAGTATTTACATTCAGGCTGTCGTAATAAGAACTCTATTATCACGCTTACCGAGAAAAGAGCATCAAGTTCTTATCATAATAATAATATATCGGGTCATTTTAAACTTACCATCCAAGTTTCAAGGATGTGTCCAGTCCATGAAACTAAACAACTTTCTCTAAGAAACATGTGTCGAATTTGGCCACCAAATTTTGGTCATCCCATACTAAATTGATCACGTGATCTCTTTGATTTGTATGGAAAGTCGACTTTTTTACATATTTGGCCATGTGTTCCTTAGAGAAAGTTGTTCAGTTTCATGGACTGAACACATCCTCAAAATTTGGATGGAATGTTCAAAATGACCCAATAATAGTCCATGTTCAATAGACTTAAAGCTCTATGGTTTCAAAACCAAGATTTTCATTATAAAATATCATCGAACTTGGTTTCTAATTCTAACGCCAGTGTTTGTTGACAGCTGCGCTCGTCGTTCACCAAGGCTTTCTCACGGAACGCGAAGATCTCTAAGACGGCGAAGCATTCGTCCCTCGGGCAGCTGTCGTCGCAGGACAGCTCGTCTGGCTCCCACCACTACGACGACCCGCACACTATACGGGAAGGCAGCAACGAAAACAGTCTAGAACATTCGCATGAAGTCCTCAATGACAAAGTGCAGGTTAGTCAAAAAATATAAACAGCATATTTTTAAGTTTCTCACGGAATGCGAAGATCTCGAAGACGGCGAAGCATTCGTCCTTCGGGCAGCTGTCGTCGCAGGACAGCTCGTCTGGCTTCCACCACTACGACGACCCGCACACTATACGGGAAGGCAGCAACGAAAATAGTCTAGAACATTCGCATGAAGTCCTCAATGACAAAGTGCAGGTAAGTTAAAAATTATCAAACAAAATATTTTTGAGTTTGTCACGAAACGCAAAGATCTCTGAGACGGCGAAGCATTCGTCCTTCGGGCAGCTGTCGTCGCAGGATAGCTCGTCTGGCTTCCACCACTACGACGATCCGCACACTATACGGGAAGGCAGCAACGAAAACAGTCTAGAACATTCGCATGAAGTCCTCCATGACAAAGTGCAGGTAAGTTAAAAATTATCAAACAACATATTTTTAAGTTTGTTACGAAACGCAAAGATCTCGAAGACGGCGAAGCATTCGTCCCTCGGGCAGCTGTCGTCGCAGGACAGCTCGTCTGGCTCCCACCACTACGACGACCCGCACACTATACGGGAAGGCAGCAACGAAAATAGTCTAGAACATTCGCATGAAGTCCTCAATGACAAAGTGCAGGTAAGTCGAAAATTAACAAAACATATTTTTAAGTTTCTCACGAAACGCAAAGATCTCGAAGACGGCCAAGCATTCGTCCTTCGGGTAGCTGTCGCAGGATAGCTCTTTGGGCTCCTACCACTACGACGACCCGCACATTATACGGGAAGGAACTTATGCAACAACTAATTTAGGTATTTGTTTCAGACTGTTTTTTCAATGCTTATACGTGTTACAAAATAATCCCTAATGCTGAATATGCAACAACTTTTACTATTGGACCAACTCAGAAATCGCGAAAATAAATCTGTTATTATATTAATTTTTGTATGAAACAGCAGATTTTTTTCGCGATTTCAGAGTTTGTCCCATAGTAAAAGTGGTTCAGTTTAATGGTCCCTATCTACCATAATTATACGGCATAAGGGATTATTTTGTAACACATTTTATAAGACTATTTGTTCGATAGCTTATTATACTGCCAAATTGAAAATGTGTGTCATAGTTTTTGTATGACTTTTATTTTATTTACTATTCAACGGACAGATATATGTTATCTGAAGATTGAAATATGCCTAACGGGATGATTCCAATGACTTTTGTCGTTAAAGAAAAACATGTAAAACACTTGTAAACGAATAATATTTCACTGATAAAACAAGTCGGTGTCAAATGTCTAATATGTATTATCATAAAACACATTTGACCTATTAGTATTAAAGATAAATACATAAAATAATACGCTTCCTTATCTTTTGAATTTTTTATTAGCGCATTATGTCATTATCAAGATTGTTGATTTTGTTTACAAATCTTAAAATAAGTAACCTCTTATAAATTCGTCACTGTTAACCTTCGTATTAAAAAAAAAACAAACGCACTAAGGAAACGACATGTCTTTGACCTTTGCTTGAAATTAATACTTAAAATTATATTATTATAAACTGCTATTTCATATAGTAATCAAAATAATTACCACTTGTTTTTAGCTCTACCTTTAATACTCAAAGGAAGTTAATCTTTTTACCATTTCCCGGAAAGCTACAAAAACCCGTGATGGAAATTGAGCTTGATGTATCTGTCTTGATAATTTTAATTGTTTCCACTTAAGAAACACTAATGGAACAAAACATGGTATTACCTGTTCTAGCTATGTTGCAATGTAATTTGGTAGAAATACATATCACTCAATCGACTATTATTTGAGTTTACCGGAAAAATAAAAATAAAATCATTGCTTTAACATTTCATTTCATATTTAATACATGTAATTAATTAATTCATTATCTGCAACATGGCAATTTTTTTTATTTTATTGCTCAGACTTTACTTACTATTAACGGCGCGGCGGCGGGTGTAAACAAGATATTTGTACAATAATCAGAGCATTAATTTTCTCAGCTACTGACAAGTTGTCATAACAAAGTTATAAGTGCGAAAGTAACTGTGTCTGTCTGTAACATATCGCGCCAAGACCGCAGGACCGTTTTTGACGAAATTTGGTACGGATGGTACGGATATAACTAACTACTTCCACCTTGGGGAAGGACATAGGCTACTTTTTATCCCGGTGCTCAGCACGTATCTCCGCCCGTACGATATAACGTGTAGTCCACGCGAGCAAAGCTGCGGGCGGAAAGCTAGTCTGATTTATATATATCAATACCGGTTATAGTGCTAATTACGTTACACTCGGTTTTGATTACATTATTAACATAACATACGCTTACAACTTGTTCTTGTCGACAGTTTTAAGTTACTTACTGACCTAGATAACTCAGCATAAAAATTAGATTGTCATAGTTTTTGTGTACCTGTGATTTAATACGAAGCTAATGCACTACCTCATTCAGGTTTTATAAAATGATTTAATATGTAATACATATGTATAAATCATGTAATACAAATTGCTGGGCACTTTTACTGACTACTTGATTAGTTGGCAATATAAACTACTCAATTAAGATTAATGTAAAAAAAAATACAGCCCCAGTACCTACTTACCCTTTTCAAGTATAAAATATCAGATTTAATAAAATATTTAAACGAAAATTCAGCAGTTTTAAGTTCAAGGGCATATGCAATTAACTTACATTGAACGCAATGCACGACCTCACTGACTGGTTTTCAACAAAATGGTTGCTTTATTGTGCAGGTACCAACACACGACCAACTTTTCCTTACATTATTTGCATCTTTCCAGGACAAGACAACTTGCCCCGCAGGCAAGCCCGAAGAGCAGACCAAAGGTGAGATTTTGTTAAGTAAACAATGCCTCTAGTTTACGTTGTCTCTTAGCAGCATTAGTTTGACCCAGTAAAATCCCGCTTGGTAACTTCAAGCTTGCATACTATTAAGCTAAAGGTCGTTTTTCAGGTTACGTTGAAAACCCATTGTTTGTTACTTTCCATCGCTTGGGCTGTAAAAACTGAGGGATAACGCCTAATGATATTATGGATTTTGCTCTATAGTCTTAGCGACATAAAGTAGTTTTTCCTTTGGATGCAAAAGCAAATAGAAGTAACACTTTATCTTGTTTTATATTTTAAAGTCAATTGTTTTCTAAAATACAGCTATTTAAAGTCATGCTTACAATTTACACACTTAGTATGTAATATTTATGTAGACTCAAGATCACCACTTTAAAACTAACACAATATTAAAGAAAAGTTCAATTTTTTTTTATCAAATAACTTCTAAGAATTCTTACATATTCATTTTCCTTTACTCTTTTTACCTTCCCCAGAAATGGTTATTCATTTCGAGCAGTTGAAATTTCCTATCTTGATATTTGTGCCGAAATCGACTTACATAATTATATGTTTTACACGTAGCGATTTATTAATTAATGGGACTATGTTGTTTGTGTAGAAAAAAATAATCGGTATGTTGTTTGTGTAGAAAAACCAGATGAGTCACATTTAGTTGACGAACTGAAGAGGCAACTGCGGGAGAAGGATTTGGTGCTAACGGACATCCGATTGGAAGCTTTAAGTTCTGCACATCAGCTTGAGAGCCTGAAGGATACCGTCATTAAAATGAGGGTAAGCTTATCGAATACTCACTCTTGAAATACACTTTTTTCTATACTTACTGAAATTCATAAACAAGATTTGGCTACTTCACTTCTTTCTGCCAAGAATATTCATTTCTTGACAAATACAACATGAAGTATAAACACATCAATGTTCAATGAAGATAAGTAACTTATTTACTTTTAGTACTTACTTAAAAGACGATAATTATTGGGATGTTGACTAATGAATAAAATAAGGAAATACTAATAAAAATCGTAAACATATTAAACTTTTAGAGTAGCTTGTATACCTCTTGGTTTGATATATTGCATATTATTTGTTTTATGACCCTTCAAAGTTGGGTGGACAAGTCCATTTAAAAAGTATAAAATTTATTAAAATAAATGATACCTTTAATTAGTTCGTAAAATGTATAGCTATTTGTCTAAGAAACCATTTTGATAAACACAATATTTAATATAGCTGCTGAACAAAATTCCTACGCGTTGCATACAAACTACTGAGGCGTGACGTCATAATTCAGTAGCCGTTAGTATGGAGCGTTTTTGGGCGAGTCCATTTGTGTGCATTTTACACTGTGATATCTCGGGCAGTTTTCAAGCTAGCGAAATAATTATTTTACCAATGTTTCTTTTTTTGAGAGGTTATTTATGTAATATAAAATAAAAAAAGTTGTCAACATCCCAATACTACTAAAAAGACTAAAAAGATCTAAACTGACCCAAAAAGAACTGTACCCTTAGCACGAAAATCTAATTATCTATGGAAAAATCCATTTTGCTTTTCGGTGGTAGATGGCAAAATTAATATTTTAACGCACGTTATTCTTTTCGATAGCTGTTTTTACTATTTACTGTTGTTGTAGTTTTTACTTAATTTCAAAAGATTATTACTTTAATTCGCTTAGATACAGATATAAATACCGTAAGAAATACCTTCGTGTGTGGTCGCGAAATTACAATGTTTTGCTGACGGAAACGATATACCTAGTAATTTTCTCTCCGCAAATCAGGTTTTTAGTGAGTCTTAATCAACAGCTACAAAAATAAAATAAAACGTACTTTTAGGTACTATCATTAGCGTAATGATTATTATATACATATTACAGAATAGTTAATACAGTCATGATGACATAAATTAATATTGACATAGGTGGTTTTATAACAATAGTGATTAGAACGGAGAGTCAATAGCAAAAAAAATTAAAATTTACTAGAAATAAATTACTTTTTTACGGATTAAAGCTCGTATATTATTAATTCTGCCTGCCTAGCATGACCGATTTATATCGCGTGATATATCATTTTATCGACACTCAACTGTCAAATTCCTTTGTCTTTTTGACAGTTAAACGTGATAAAACGCTATATCCTGCGATATAAATCGGTCATGCTAGGCAGGCAGGTGTTATTTTAGAATTATTTAGTTTGGATTTATTGTTTTTTTGAATTCCCGACGTTTCGACACCTGTCCAGGGGCCAAAGTTTAAAATAACTCCTGAATTAATAATATACGCGCTGTTATCTGTAAAAAATAGTAGATTATACAACAAGTGACTAAAAAGGAAATTTAGTTCGAGGCACTAAGTTGGATACAAATTTTTTTTACACGAGTTGTGTACTCTACTTTTTACCATTGACTGCGAGAAAACAAATAGGTACCTAACAGTACTTTAGCCATTTTTAATGTCCCCACTGCTGGGGCACAGGCCTTCCTTATGGTTGGGATGATAGGCCATAACCCACCACGCGGGCCCAATGCGGATTGATGGGTGTTAACGACTGCAAATGCAGCCGGGACCAACGGCTTAACGTGCCTTCCGAGGCACGGAGGCTTAGAGCATTTAAAACGGAGGAGCTCGAGATAATACATTTTTGGTCACCCATCCCATGACTGACCCATGCGACCCATGTATGAAATTAGAAGTTTTCCAATGACATAAAACAATCACGCCAAGAGAAAGATTACATGGTCAGTCTGGCATCAGTCCATTTCATCAGTCTGTATAGACTTTGAATTTTTTCCGACTGAATATCGTACCAGACTGATGGAATGGACTGATGCAAGACTGAACATTCAATCTCCCTCTAATAGATAGAAAAGAACCCAAAGACACTAAAAAGAACCTACTTAAATTTGGCGGGATATTTTTTTCGTTTAATTTTATTGTGTAACTATGGCTCTATGGAAAAGCTCCATAGCAGCCAGTATGTATGGGTACTTTTTTTTGTACTAATTTATGATGCGCGCTTGTTCCAAATTCAAATTATTTTTATTCACTCGGTGAATAAAATCGCTTATTATTCACTCTTATCGTTGAATTAAACGCACTTTTTAGAGTGGAGATGGTAAAAAACTTATATCTAACTAACGGTCTTCTTCGTCTTCGCTGACTTCGTCCGCGTGGAAAGGATTTTTGGTGTCCCTCGGGAACAATACTATTTTTCGGGATGAAAGGTAGGTACCCTATGTCCTTCTCTGTACCCCTGACAACGTGTATGCAAAATTTTATGGTGATCGGTTCAGTAGTTAAGACGTGAAAACGTAACAAACAAATGAACAAACAGACTTTCGCATTTATAATATTAGTAAGGATGAACTGCACGCGCACGGAAGTCTTAGAAGTGTATAGTTAATTTAAGTTTTCTTACTACCTTTGCTTTTATTATCTTAGTTTTAAGTTGAACTTTTTCTTCTAGAATGAAATGCTGAACTTAAAGCAGAACAATGAGCGGCTGCAACGGCTGGTGACGTCACGGTCTTTGGCGGGGAGCCAGAGCTCGCTGGGCACGGGCTCGGCAGTCGAGGACCCGAGGAGGTTCAGTCTCGCTGACCAGTCCACTATGCACCAAGTATGTCATTTTTCACAACTGTAACACAAAACAAAGGTGGCAATGAAAATTTCGTGAATGAGAATGAGAAGATGGCGGAGTTTTTGGCGCCATTTTGTCTAGTACGGTTTGGTGTCTATTTTAATTATTTGAAAATTGATTCATAGTGGATATTGTGTCTTAAAATTGGTGCAGTTTTGCAGGCGCGATCTTTTTATTGTAGTGGTAGCTACCTCGGCAGAACTTTCCGAGTAAACTGTCTTGATATACTTGTTGCCAAATGCTCCAAGCAGCATTAGAATGTGATGCACCTGCATTCTAATGTAAACTTAAACTGAAACAATACCTACCACTGAACTATTAAACACTTGACACTGGCAAAAATTACTTCCAAGAGGAAAGTAGATTGCCAAAATAAAAATAGAAGAAGAAGAAGAAGAAGATGGCGCCAGCGGCGATCCGTTCGCTAGCAATACTTTTGATTGGTTAAAATATGACAGAAATGTCATTTGACATTTGAAACCAAACATTAGCACAAACGCTTGTGGCGCCATTAGTTCCTCAGTTTGCATCCCCATTAGACTTTTGAACATATTCTTCAGTCATCTACTTAGTCTTTGAGTGCCCATCAAATACCCTGTTTCCACATTCGCCAACTTCCGTTTTCACCACCTCCTTATTTCCCATTCCTGATTCGCCGATTCTCTATCTACACTTACCGACAGAAAAGAATAGTCCTAAATCTTTTGTAGGATAGTAGTTAATTCAAAGTAATTTGTAAGAATATCAGATAAGTATTGAAATGTTTTTTTTAATGAAGTTTTTTATTTTATTTTACATTTTTCTTATTTTCAGGCAGCGATAGACATTCACTCCCAGCCTCTAGACTTAGACTTCAACTGCATAGCAACTACTCCAACCATGGACTTCAAGAAAGGATCTCCTAACTCCACAATGGTTGAGCCTATATACGGGAACAAAGCTGTCTGCGAGTTGAACGAGAATAGCGAAGCTTTACTAGGGGCCTTGAATGGTTCCAGTGATATGTTTACGAATGGTCTCAGCGCGGGGGAGAGATTGAGCGGGGATTACGATATAAATACGGTGCTACCTCCGCCTAAAACTAGAGAACTGGCGATAGGCGAAAGTTATTCGGATATAGGTAAGTCATATAGTGTTTTTTTTAAATTTGATTACATAGAAAAAAAACATAGAAAAAACATAGAAACATAGAAAAAACTCAAGAACGACTGGACTGATTTGGACGAAATTTGGTTGGTAGGCAGTTTAGGACCTGGATTAACATATACCTAGGCTAGGCTACTTTTTATCTTAGTCAAGATAGATTTTTATCTTAGACCTTAATTCCTTAGGGTCCACGCGGATGAAGTCGCAGGCGGCCACTAGTTTTATATTAAAATAATATAATGAAGCTACTCTTCTTTACTTAGGTTATACAAATACAAATATCTTTATTGTCTCATGAGTTTTACATGGTGGTAAATATTAAAAGTATCATCATGAACCCCGTTAGGGCACTACAATTTTTCAATTAAATTAAGAACTCGCTTAATTAATTAATTATAACATTTTAAAATCCTACTAATATTATAAATGTGAAAGTTTGTGGGTTTGGATGTTTAGATGTTTGGATGTTTGTTCCTCAATCACGCAAAAACTACTGGACGGATTTGGGACTTTTTATCCCGATATTCCCACGGGAACGGGGACCACGCGGGTGAAACCGCGGGTGGCCGCTCGTATATAATAAATAACATACTTAATACCTACAATACAATTTTTGAAAATAATCATTTACAGAGCTCGAAAAACTCCTGCATAGTGTAAAAACAGTTTTCCAACAAATACTCTTTAAGTTTTCTTATGAATGAATTTATATTATTTTCATCTTTAATTATTTTTTCACTCTAAAATTAGTAAAGACTAAATACAATGGTCAGCTAAATGATTTATTATTTCACATTTGTTGTAATAATTATATTATTGTACGCAAATTAATCCAATTTTTTATTAATACAGACAAGCTCACGAATGTATTTTTTGTTGTTTTGTAGGTGTCGCTGATAGTCAAGGAGACACAACAGATGGCAAGAAAATAGCAATAGCAGTTTACTTGGGTCAGCCCGAAACATTCCAAAGATATTTCGAAGAAGTTCAAGACACTCTCACTGAGTCCGAATGCAGATTTTACGCGAAACAATCGGCCAGCGCATACAACAACCATTTTGAAAAGCAATCCAGCTTCGAATCCCCTCGAATGTCCCAAACGCACAGTCCCGAGACGGAAACGCAAGATTTCCCGCAAATAAATAAGTCTAACACAAATAGCCTTAAAAGCAATAAGTCCACGCACAGTAGTTCATATAAAAACGTCTACAACAGTGACTCGACAATAAACTGCAATGAATTCACGATAGCTTATACTTATATATCTGGCAAAACTACTTGGCAGAATTTAGATTATATAGTTAGGAAGACTTTCAAAGACTTTCTGTCGAGGATAGATCCGGGAACTAATTTGGGGTTGAATACTGATTCTATAACGTCGTATCACCTTGGAGAAGCGACGAGAGGTCCTGAAATTGGGTTCCCGGAGTTGTTGCCTTGCGGATACATCATCGGAACTGTAAACACGCTGTACATCTGCTTGCAAGGGGTCGGTAGTTTGGCCTTCGACAGCCTTATACCAAAAAATATTGTATATAGGTGAGTACCTGGCGTTTTTATACTTATATAGAAATGTTAATTAGACAAATCCTTGCTTTTAATTTTTTTATAAACACAACAAGAAGTATCCTTTAATTTTGTTTTCTTTAGAATTTAATATCTATTATAATAAAAATCGTCTTGGCGCATAATGTCCTTTTCTCGAAATGTCCTATCTCAGAATGTCCTTTCTCAAAAAGTCCTTTTTTCAAAATGTCCTTTTAATATGCAATATTTTTTAAACAAATACGTATTACATTAAAACATGTATTTAAGAAAACTATGATTATAACAAAAGTAAGATACTTGTTTGGTAATTAATACAAAGTTAAATGTTAATAATGATAAATAAATAATATTTTTGACTACAAATAAAGAGTTCATGATTATTATTACTTTTTTATTTTTTATTCTTTCCATCATATTTCTGCAATTATATAACTACATTACTCATTACTTTATAACATTCTTAGACTTAATAAATATTGACATGCATTGCATATCTGTGTTTTTGAAGATAATTTAGATAAGCGACTAACTAAAAAAGCTTGTTAATATGTATTTGTTAAAAAAATGCACATAAAAAATGACATTTTGAGAAAAGGACATTTCGAGAAAAGGACATTTTGAGAATAGGACATTTCGAGAAAAGGACATTTTGAGAAAAGGACATTATGCGCCAAGACGATAAAAATCACCTACAAAATATTATTTCATTTTATTTTATTTATGATACATACAGTCTTGTACATTGGTATTGTAAACAATAAATTTAAGTTTCTTATAGACCTATAGATCCGTAAAGTAAACCAAAATATCTTACACCTTTTGGAATGTATTTTACACATCAACAATTTCCATTTTCATCATATTATACAGATCTTATTTTCGATAGTTTATTTTGAAACTGAGATAAAGTGTGTGTATTTATTTAAGATACGTTTCACTACTATCGGAGCACCGAAGAGTTATCCTTTGCGGGCCGAGCGGCACCGGCAAGTCGTACCTGGCGGCAAAACTAGCAGAGTTCTACGTACAGCGGACGCAGCGGCGCGGGAACGCTGCCGAAGCTGTCGCTACATTCAAGTAAGTTGTTAGAAATAGACTAACGAAATAAATAAGTATCACCACTATCGGAGCAGCGACGAGTTATTCTATGCGGCGAAAGCTGTCTACATTCAAGTAATATATAAGAAACCGAAAACAGATAAGTAACGCAGTTATCGGAGCACCGAAGAGTGATCCTTTGCGGGCCAAGCGGAACCGGCAAGTCGTACCTAGCGGCGAAACTTGCAGAGTTCTACGTACAGCGCACGCAGCGGCGCGGGAACGCGGCCGAAGCTGTCCCTACATTCAAGTAAGCTATTAGAAACTAACTGAAAATAGTAGTTTATGTTATGAATTATGATACAAGGTTGGTATGGTTTTAAAAAACTTTAACAAACGTGTGCCATACGACGTTTTTCAATACATTTACGAGAAAAATATAGGTTCTTACTGAAATAAAAATATTTTTACAGATGATTCGACAAATTCTCAACAAATTCTCAACTAAAGAAAAATAACTATAACTCGATTCTCTAAGCATTCCCGCTGTTGCGCCCGACCAATGTAAGAATAACATCGTCATAGAAATTTAAAAAAAAAACAATTTCTCAGTCGCACAACATTGACTTTATTTCTGAAATATTTATCGTTTTCCAATTATTTGTTACTATATAGCGAACAGTTTTAGTTCAATATTTGCCGCTCATCGCAGTCGATTGACTTCCATACCGATTCACATGATGTCGCCATCTCTAAAGTCCCGGGTTTAAGAGCCCGTAGCGATTTTGCCGCTGACTGCAGCTCTCTCGCTCGCACATTTCATGTTTTCTCAAGATTTCTTAAATCTGAGTGCGTAATTGAAAAATGTGTCTCGGCCACTTTTCGCAATATAAGATTACAGACATTTTAAAATATATTTCAGTTTTTTGTTGCTAAAGTACAAAAAGTTATCGTTTCTAACAGTTATTTAAACTGACAAGTACGATTACTTTTTGTACTTCAGCAACTCGTAACTAAATATATGTTGAAATGTCCGTAATCTTATATTGCGAAAAATGGCCGAGACACATTTTTCATTTACGCACTCAGATTTAAAAAATCTTGAGAAAACATGAAATGTGCGAGCGAGAGAGCGGCAGTCAGCGACAAAATCGGTACGGAGCCTTAAGCTCTGGCCGGAACAATGTAGAAAAATTATCTTGTCTCAAGTGTGGGTGTTTTTGGGGTGTCGTTGATTCTGATTTCCTTTGATCTACTGCCTAACTTTAGGATCAGAGCATTCTTTGTGTGTGATGTTGTATACGATCATTGACTGACTGACATGACCCCCTAGCATGACCATCAAAACACAATTTAAATCGCGTGATATCGCGTTTTATCACGTTTAATTGTCAAAAAAACAATGGATTTTGACAGTTGAGTGTCGATAAAATGCTATATCACGCGATATATTATCGTGTTTCGTGGGTCATGCTAAGGGGGTTGACTGATACGGGGATGCCATTTGTACTATTTTTTTCTACAAAATACTAAGAATAAATCGTACAAATGCCCTGTATCAGTCTGATGTCAGTCTGCATGATCGTGTAATCTCTGACATTTATTTGTTTTCTCAGCGTCGACCGCAAATCATGCAACGAGCTTCGCGCGTACCTCGCGAACATCGCAGAACAATGCGGCGCGGCCACGGCGGGCGAGGAAGCGCCGTTGCCTTCCGTAGTAGTGTTGGACAACTTGCAACATGCTTCGGCACTGGGAGACGCCTTCGCGGGACTTCTACCACCAGACAATAGGAACATGCCCGTTATTATTGGTAAGTCTAGATTTAGAAAATAAGAAATGTTGCTATTCAAATACTAGACTGGAAAGATCGGAAACTGGTCGAAGCTACAGCGGACGAGGAAGCGCCGTTGCCGTAGTAGTGTTGGACAACTTGCAACATGCTTCAGCACTGGGAGATGCCTTCTCGGGACTTCTACCACCAGACAATAGGAACTTGCCCGTCATTATTGGTGAGTCTAAATTTAGAAATATGTAACAAGTTCATTTTGCTATCCAAAATAAAGCGGTTATAGGCGTTGTTGGACAACTTGCAATATGCTTCAGCTCTTAGCGACGCCTTCGTGGGCCTGCTACCACCAGACGTTAGGAACATGCCCGTCATTATTGGTGAGTTCAGTACCCTTGGAGTTAAACAAGACTAATCCAAAATACATACTGGAGTGGAGTGGTCGCAAGTTTCCGTAGTAGTGTTGAACAACTTGCAACATGCTTCAGAGCTAGGCGACTCAGCACTAGGCGACGCATTCGCGGGACTTCTACCACCAGACAATAAGAACATGCCCGTCATTATTGGTGAGTATAGATTTTAGAAAACAAAGGATGTCACTATACAAACACTAAACTGAAGACTGTCTGATCTTGACTCTTGAGCCTCGTATCCACTTGAGTAGCCCTGAGGCTACTCAAGGCCGAGCAGCCTTTTCTTGAGGCAGACTGAGGCTATGCGATCCACCAGTTAAGAGCAAAAACTCCCATTTCCACTGAACGCACAAATCAAACTGAGGCCTTTGAGCGCGCGCAAAAACCGACAAAATCTGGCTCGGTCCGCGGGCGGCGACGAAATTTGCCTCGCGGCGAGTCGTGCCTCAGGTTGAGGCAGCGTCTCCCATTTGAGCAGCCGCGGGTCGAGGCGGCCACTCGACCCGAGGCTGCCTCTAAGGCCCGTATTTATAAACCGCTCTCAATACCGATCTCAAGAGCGATCTCAGCTGATACGCTCTCAAGATGTGAGCAGCATCTTAAGTTGCTTATTAATTAATAGTCAGATATCAAGAGCGTATCAAATGAGATCGATCTCAGCTCTTAAGATCAATCTTAAGAGCAGGATCTTAAGTTCACGGTGGTTTTTATACAGTAACATGACACTTTTGAATTAAGATTGAATGATTAACGTTTCGTTTAAGCTGTGAAGAATAATTAGCTCAAATTACAAAAAATAATAATTTTATAATTGTACTCTCATAAATTAGTGCAAATCATTTTAGACAAGTGGTAAAATGTAATATTTATTTATATAACTTTATTTACACAAATAAAATATCATTTTATTTTACTACGTCAGTTCAAGAAGACTGAAGTCTTGGATTATTTATTCTGTGGCTGTATGTTACAAATGTGCCTTTGCCTTTTCTGTTTCATGATAAAAAAACGGTAAAAAATTGGCGGGAAATTGTAATTGTTATTATGACTAATACATTTCGTAATTTATGTAATATAGTAATCAATGTCATCATAATGATTAATTTCCTTTATTAGATTTTGAAAATCTATAGTTTTATCCACGTAGATCCACGTACATAGGTACAAACACATACGTAGCAGATCAAAGTAAAATTACATCCCTCTCTTTTTGCATCGGGGGTTAATAACTTTCCCGCGCGCGCACGCTCTCAAGTCCCGGTTTTGCAGCACTTGGCGAACAGGCGCTCAATCATCATCTCAAGAGTGATCTCAAGTGCAGAGTTTTGTTTATTAATATGAGTGATCTCAGTTGATACCACGAACTTAAACCTGTACTTAAGTATGATCTATTAATAAGAACAGCATCTCGAGTATGATCTCAAGATAGCTCTCAACGTTGAGAGCGGTTTATAAATACGTGCCTAAGAGACCCGGCTGAGACATGCGCAAATGTTATTTTAGTTTCTCTTGTATTTAATACTGTATAAATTAGCACTAGCTCGTGAGCACAGATCACCTGATCTGTGCTCGTGAGCTTTAGTAATTTGCATTGCACTTTCTGTCTACAATTCGGGAGTTGATATTTATTTTGACTCTTATATGACTTTTCCTGTTTTACCGTAGGCATCAATGAAGTATATTTGTTACAGGAACAATGTCCCAAGCGACTTGCAACACCACCAACCTCCAGTTACACCACAACTTCAGGTGGCTCCTCACTGCCAATCACATGGAACCAGTCAAAGGATTTTTAGCAAGGTACGTTTGAAGCCCGCACTACACTACAATGACGTGCTAATGGCAGCCAAGCCACGCTTGCACTGATCCAAACGTCATATTTTTTATATAATGTTCCTTATGCTTTGGATCCTGTTTTACGGACTCTGTTTAAAATTAGTGATAACAGCGTTGGGTACTGTGACCAACTTGGCCAAAATGCAAAATCTTTACCAAAACATAAAAAAAATATAATCACGAAACATACGTCTTGTCTTCAAAGCTGTTTTCTTTTGACTGAAATTAGCCGAGTAGTGTGGTCTTTGTATTCGCTCAACTAGGGCTCCGTCACTCCACTCGCGACTATGAAGCGCTCGGCGTCCTCTGAGAGGACAAATTTCATACATAAGAAAGGATAAGACCTACGCGATAGAAAGAGAGGCAACTACTAAATGAATGTTTTGGAGTGAAGGGAGCGCTGTGCGACGTGAATTGCACGTTATTGTGTCGGGACTAGAGACGCTATTTATTTAAACGATTCTGCGGAGTGCAAATTCTGTACGCTAGTACTAATATCTATTCTGTGGCTCAACTGCGTCCCTTTGACTCGAGCACAAAAAAAAAATCGGTAGTCGCCCATGGCGAGCCGAGGATGCACGAAGTTATTCGAAGTGCCTCTCTACACTCTCGTCTTCGCCCTACTTTGACCAACTTCGCAAGTAGTGTAGAGCCCGCATTAGACGCAAAACAAACTAGTCGTTATCGTTAACTCTATTTGTAAATAAAAAATTAAAATAATTTATTTTTTAACAAAGAAAGTTACAAATGTTAAATAAATAATTGAATTAAGTACAGAGAAAAAACCATGTAATTTGCCTTGAATCCCATACTAGGATTCATTGTATAGTGGAATCCACGCCCCTTTCCAATATGTATAAACTTACTGTACTATTGACATAACAAATTAATAATATATCAGTAGCGTAGCGCGTTTTTGAGGTAATTTATTGTAATGTACATGCACGTTGCAACACCACCGTGTCGTGTACGAACGTGAAGAGAACTGAGAATATGATGCAAATATTGAATGAAACTTGTAACAATTCCATCGAATCGTATATTTCTGATTATGACAAACTAGCTTCCGCCCGCGACTTCGTCCTCGTGAACTGTCGCATAATCCCAAGAGAACCTTTGTCCAGGATAAAAAGTATCCTATGTTTTAATCTAGATTCTAGGTGGGTAATAAACTGTGTGGTAAATTTTACCCAAATCCGTTAAGCTTTTTTTGCGTAATGGCAGGATAATTTGAATAATTCAGTCGGCGCACTACCGCTTACTTGGCGCTAGTACATCTACACTACCGCCAAGTTAACGGTAGTGCGCCGTAGACCTCTCAGTTTGGTGTCTGCTATTATTTTTTGGATGTTGGAAGCGAATTTCCGTAAATATAAATTTTTCTTCCGACACATTTTGGTTTTCTTCAATCTATTCATTTACTATCCAACTACCATAATAATTATTATTAGTATCAACCATTTTTAGATATAAAAATAAATGGGAAAATTGGGGGTAAATGCCCGAACAAAGGTCTCCAGCAGCAGTAGCGCTACCAAGCGGGATAAATTTTGTGACATCCCGCCATTGAGTGAAACATCATAACTTCATCACAAACAACTTTCACATTTATAATATTAGTAGTATGACTCAACGTCTTGTTTTCGCGACAGCATCTAAATATGCAAGAAAAGTTCAAAGATCAAAAGTCCTCCACAAGTCAAAATTTTGGTAATTTACAGTAGAATACAATTCAAATACTTGTCAATAAATAATTTTTCAACAGGTATCTCCGTCGGAAACTATTCTCCCTTGAACTCCGTTTGGGTCGCCGCGAGCCTGCGTTAGCAGCAGTATTAGAATGGCTGCCGGGCGTCTGGTCGACTCTAAACTCCTTCCTAGAAGCGCACTCCTCTAGCGACGTAACTGTTGGCCCGCGGCTGTTCCTAGCCTGCCCGATGGACTTGGACGCTAGTCAGGTAAGAAGATTTGAATGAAGATTATTTCTAGGTTAGTTTTTTCTTGTTATAATGGCTGCCGGGCTTCTGGTCGACTCTAAACTCATTCCTAGAAGCGCACTCCTCTAGCGATGTAACTGTGGGCCCGCGGCTGTTCCTAGCCTGCCCGACGGACTTGGACGCTAGTCAGGTAAGAAGAGTTGAATGAAGATTATTTCTAGGTTAGTTTTTTCTTGTTATAATGGCTGCCGGACGTCTGGACGACTCTAAACTCATTCCTAGAAGCGCACTCCTCTAGCGATGTAACTGTGGGCCCGCGGCTGTTCCTAGCCTGCCCGACGGACTTGGATGCTAGTCAGGTAAGAAGAGTTGAATGAAGATTATTTCTAGGTTAGTTTTTTCTTGTTATAATGGCTGCCGGACGTCTGGACGACTCTAAACTCATTCCTAGAAGCGCACTCCTCTAGCGATGTAACTGTGGGCCCGCGGCTGTTCCTAGCCTGCCCGACGGACTTGGACGCTAGTCAGGTAAGAAGAGTTGAATGAAGATTATTTCTAAACGCATTCCTAGAAGCGCATGCATTCACTCTTCTAGCGATACGACTGATAGGTTGGGCCGATTTTAATCATTTTTCGAATTTGCTTCACAAGACCCCTCAAACGTTGCGTAATGCTACGTAGGTTATAGGTTATTTTTTTTCAGTTAGTCATTGACTGTAGGCTGTTCCTAGCCTGCTCGATGGACTTGGAGGCTAGTCAGGTAAGAGAAGTCCTTATAAGAAGATTTGCTTTTAGGTTCTCTAGTTAGAATTGGTTCAGTCTACAGTAATAAGTTCGTATTAAGATTTTAAATATTATTCTGTAAATAGTTATGGGTATTAATTAATGATAGTGACTCCCAACTGAGCGACTAATAAATTTATTTATTATTTATTTATTGTTTAAGATACACCAACGACAAAATCATTTTACATTTTATAACAAATTAGCATAGATATTCAAAGAATAATGATTTGCCTTTATAGGCGTATACAGCACTTCTAAAAACGAATATTAAGTACTAACAACACAATAATAATGATTAGGTACAGTTAACTTTCCAAGTCCCACAGATTATAAAAAAACTCCTTTCTTTCCTAGGCATGGTTCGCAGACGTATGGAACTACAGCATCGTGCCGTACGCGTCCGAGGCTGTGCGGGAAGGGGTCGCCTTATACGGACGGCGAAGGCACGCAGCATTGGACCCGCTACAACACGTCAAGTCCACATACCCTTGGCGGGAGCCTAACCATTCACACGTCAGTGTATGTTTAATTATGCTATAAGCCTGTGGTGTGACCGCTTCATTTAAAAGTTCGAAAAGAGATGTCCCAGCGTTGCCCCAGTTTCATTTTATTTAATTAATTTCATAATAAAAAAATGCTAATTAAATTTTATTTAGGTATAGTATCAGTCAAGAATTGTTTTAGAAAAACAATTATTACAAAAACATTAAGTTGATTTCTGAAGTATTTTGTGAAAAAAATGTAAGTAAATAGTAATCTAATGATAAAATATTGTGATTTAAAAGCGTTTTAACTTAAAAATCCCACTTTTTAATGCAGAAAATAATTATCAATCTGATTCTAGAGTAAAATACCTACTCTGACATACTACTTTGATTAAGACGCGATAGACTTTAATTTTTTGAGAATGGTGGGGCAAATGACATAGGCGCGATGGGACATATCCTTTAATGCATGAAATAACTTCTGCGAGAAATAATGGATAAATAAACATCACAAATTGGTTGTCAATAAATTATACAAAATAAATTATAATAAAAACATACAAACATGAAGAAATAACAGTCCTACATGTGTTTATAATTCTTATCCCTTTATTAATATAATCTTGAGCTAACTATTTTTTTATCTTTTTACAGACCTTGAGAGCAATAACGGTTGAAGATATCGGCATTGAAGAATCGTCTCAAGATGCCAATACTAATAACAACCAAGACCCTTTGGTAAGATTTCTACTTTAAATTAAAATACATTGTAGGAAAACTTTATAATGAATTTATTTTCACACTGATAAGGCATAGACTTATTCGTCAACTCGCGAGTTGACACTTTCAGATCAGAGTTTACCTATTTTTTGTCATCAATTCGCGCGCATATTAAAAATAGTACAGTCAAAAATAAAAACAACCAAAAACTATACCTCAGATTCTCATGATTGAGCGAGTTGAAGACAAAAAAAAGTAGCTAAAATCGCCTTTCAGTCCACAATGTCAAATTCCCAAAATGTCAAGCGGTTTCAAAATGTCAAGTTCCCAAAACGTCAGATTCCCAAAAAGACAAGTTCCCGAAATGTCAAGTTCCACAAATGTCAAATTCCCTGTTATGTTACTTATTAAGTTGCTTAATTAGTAATAAAAATAGTTTGATTATGTAGCATTATTTTTCACATATTTACCTAGATAGCTATACTTACCTTTACACTCAGTATTTACTATAATATTAATTTACTCTACCAATAGGGTATTTGACTGTTGTTGAAATGTTGATATTTCATTATGACATTCAGAAATATAACATTATTGAATAACAAATGTGAAAAAAGAAATTCAATATGTAGTATAACAAGCGAATTATGAGTTACTTAATTGTGACTCTTGCTATCCCTTTCTAAAACGAAATTTTCTATGGCGAGACTATGGCGCTACTAGCATGTGGCGTCACTGGCTGGTATCGCTCTCCTTGTCTAATTAGAAAGTTTGATGCTCTATATCGCTGAAAATATGCAAGATATTTGAAAATAAATACTTGTGTTGCGAATATTTCAGTAAACGTTTAAAGTCAATAAAAAAAATCAGTCAAATACCCTATTGATCATCATTTGCTCCCCTATTATAACAGGGAACTTGACATTTCGGGAACTTGACATTTCGAGAACTTGACATTTAGGGAACTTGACATTTCGGGAACTTGACATTTTGAGAATCTGACGTTTTGGGAACTTGACATTTTGAAACCGCTTGACATTTTGGGAATTTGACATTGTCGACTGAAAGGTAAAATCGGAAGGTGCCAAAGCACGCACTCGCGAGTGTCATACACACCAGTTATTCTTATGGTCGAGGCACAAATTAGACCTTTCTTAGGTGGTTTTGATAGTCCGTGAGCCCACGACAGTATTGCCTACGTCATATGACATCACGATGAAATGCATGGCACACGGTCGGAAAAGTTGTGCTGAGCGAGGATGAGAAGATTATCGCAAATAAAATTGACCGGAAGCTTGAGAAAATCTTCCACTTCCGGTCAAAATTTTAAGATTATATTCACGTCATGTGGCATCAGTAAGGCTGGCCCCAGACCTACCGGTTTCATTTCTTTGCTTTGCTGTTCTACCATGGACCGCCGGCCAAGAGGCTCATTTTCAATCTATCGCATATATTGACCTGACCACATTGGCAAGATAGCCATTAGTTTGGTGTTATCAAATATCGTCGTCTGGGGTGCGATGAGAAGTTTTAGTTTTCGTTTTAAAAAAAAACTGCTGTTTTATACAAAAAATAATAACGAAAATATCAAAATGTATGAAACAGTTCATTTTTTTTCGCGATTTCAGATTTGGTCCCATAGTAAAAGTTGTTCAGTTTTATTATGGTCCCTATCTACCATATTCAGTTTTATAAGGCTTTACCAAACATCTTGTATAAATAAGCGATCGAGTTATTTTTAACGATCGGAGTCCATGTTCAGGGTGGCACATCTCCTAAAAGCTTCCTACTTCGCAATCCAGGCGATAATATTTGATAAAACCAAGCTAATGGCTATCTTGCCAATTTGGTCTAGTCCCAAAATGCGATAGATTGAAAATTACCCTGGTTGGCCGGCGGTCTTTCAAGCAAGGTAGCACAGCAAAGCAAAGAAACGGAACCGGTAGGTCTGGGGCCAGCCTAAGAGACCCGTGTCATCATTTAGTTTTCAATCGTAGAGAGAGTAAACATAAGCCTGTCAGTTCTAAAATGGCCGGAATACCTTAAACTTAAAATTTTTGTTTTATAGTCATTTCAGAACTGACAGACTTATGTTTATTCTCTATGCGATTAAAAACTAAATGATGACACCGGTCTCTTACTGATGGCATATGACGTAAATATAATCTTAAAATTTTGACCGGAAGTGGAAGATTTTCTCAAGCTTCCGGCCAATTTTATTTGCGATAATCTTCTGATCCTCGCTCAGCACAACTTTTCCGACCGTGTGCCATGCATTTTATCGTGATGTCATATGACGTAGGCAATACTGTCGTGGGCTCACGGACTATGATGGAGGATGTTAAATTATTCCATGCTTATTTTAAGAACTTTATCGACTTTTTGTAATGAAATGCACATTTTACAGTTGAACATGTTGATGCGTCTTCAAGAAGCCGCCAACTACAGCGGTAACCAAAGCCAAGACTCCGACAACGCGAGTATGGATTCGAATCTCACTCACGACAGCTCTATGGGCAACGAGTTATAAAGTTTTAAGTAGCGACTTGACACTATTAGTGTAACCTTGTGGCGTAACATTGAAATAGGTCTTACAAAGTAACACTATATTTCTTTGTTATAGATACCACTCCTAATAAAATAACACTTTGCCACACGATGAAAGACGTGGCATAAACTACCTAAATGAGTAAACACTTAATTTTTGTATCATTTTATATAGATGCATTTACACGTTCCTTCGCGTGTGATCTATACGTTATTTAAAGCCAAATATTTGCCATATGTACATTATTTATATTTATTTACTCTAAGTGTTACTTTAATTTGGAATCTATGTTATTTTTGTTTAGATTATAATTTTCTTATCACTTGAAATTGTTTTTTCTTGAAAGGGTTGTGCTCTGCAATATTTGTGTTGGCTGCAAATATTCAATGTAAGAGCTGACCATCCTTTTTTCCATTGATTCGTTTTGTTGCAAATTAATGTAATTTTTTAACTTCGTGTTAAAAATCTACACGTATTCGTGCAGAAATAAATGACAGTGCCTGGAGCTATACTTTTTCCATTTTTATGAAAATAATAAATAATGTAATTCAGAAAATGTAGGACTGTTACTGTTTGTATGGAGCATTGTGGCTTTTACTATTGTTATATTTTTTCAAAATTAGGATACGGACCGCATTTGTATTACTGTGACTTGTATGTAAATTAATATATGAAAGTGTAATTTTTATACCATTTTCATATTAAAACTCATGTACCTAATAAATATGTTTAGGTGTAAATAAAATATGTTTAATATAATTCTTTTCTATGCGAATACACTAACTGCTATTTTGCCATAAACAGTATAGCGTTACTTTTGTATTATATAGAACTGCGTAACAAATTCGTTACTGTGTTCAGTATGGATAGACTTGTGTGCATAACTGAATCGTGATATCTACAATCTATGCTTTACTGAAAATGTGAAATAAACATTGATTATAAAATATAAATTTGAATTTTTATTGACCTGGACCTTTAATTTTCAGTCACTATTTAGACATCAACTGTTTTTAGAAAGTACCTTTCTTATAAATTTTAATATCTGCCGAGCTTCAACTTAAAACAGATAAATCGAAGAAAGGAATTTCGTATTGTACTATTTACCGAAGTTATTTTGAAGATATCAATGTTCGTGTGTTATCATGAATTGGAGTTCGCCGATCTATCTGCTTTAATTTAAAACCGGGCAGACTTTTCAAAGTTCGATGCGTTAGCCAGTACGGCCCCTGGTGGTCAATCGACAGACAATTTTACAACAGCATGGCAGAGAAATCATCATTCCCAATCACAGCTTCGGAACTAGGATCATGAGCGCCCCTGTTAGGTTATTCACGATTGTCGGAAATCTAGTCTAAAGCATTCGATTCGAATCCGTATCTTCCGATATATTACAAAAATAATTCACAAATATGTACATTCGACTGGCATTCGAATCATTCGATTCAATTTCCGACGTGAAAGCGTAATGTATTTTCATAGTTTGGTATCAATCATAAGGTTGAAAATAAGATCGAAGACTACAAACTTCTGATTTCCGACAATCGTGAAAACCCCCCTGGTAAGATTTGAATTTTGCACCCCAAGGATCATGAGCGCCCCTGGCATGATTTGAATTTTGCACCCCAAGACTTATTTTTTAAGATGAGGAGTGCCCCTGGCAAGATTCGAATTTTGCAGCCCAAGGCTAACTTCTAGGATCGTGAGCACCCCAGGAAAAAAATTTAATTTTGGGCCCCAAGTCATATTTTTAGGATAACGAGCGATCGCCCCTGTCAAAATTTGAATTTTGCGCCCCAAGACTTATTTTCTAGCTATGGTTCAGCAAAGTGCGCCCCTCTGAGGGTTGCGCCCCTGGCAGCTGCCCCCATCATCACATCATCTCACAAGCATAAATAGGTAGTAATAAATAACACTAATAATTCATTATCTTAGTATCTATTCTAGCCTCTAGCAGCTAGCTAGATGGATCTGAGAAAAACTAACCAACCATCTAGCTAGATAGTTGGTTAGTTGTTTTTCTCAGATCCATTTATAAATCTAACAAACAAAGGTATGACTTGGATAGAAGAAACAAACTAGTAAATGCAATTATTTTAATGAATAAAATATGCAAAGCCAGTTTCATAACTACAAACACACACAGATAAGACTACAATATGGAGCAATTTGGACGGAACCGGTTATATTTAGGACTAGATTGTAGTGTAAACTGAGAGAAGGAACCATTATCTTGAGTACAATTTTGAATTATTATTTTATGAAATATACAATAAGGCACAACCGCTTGAAAAAGTAAATATACCTACACAATTTACATCCCATTATGTCATATTTATTTTGTGTAAATTTTACAATGCTAAATAAACCTGAATTAGCTCATAACCAACTTTTTCTTAATTTTTATTAAATATCTAATTATTATTGAAGAAAATTAAGCTATAGTAATGACTCAATTTTTTAATCTAATAAATTAAATGCCCTCATTATAAACTAATGCTTACTTCAATATAAAAAAAACAGCCTAATTGAAACTTTGTTAAATTCAATGAGCTAAGGAACTGAGCAAATTAAGTTATGTAATAATAATAGATTATACTATTGCTTTGCTAATGCAGCAGTTTAGAGAATAGCAATTTACAGATTACTCTTACGAATTTCATTACTATTATCGAGATGAGATACCTTGCACACAGCTTGGCTAACACAACTATAGGCCAACCGGTTAAATGAGTCCTCGCCCGCGGGGCACAGAGGCGCGAGGGGAGACGAGAACGGGGGCGATGCGGGCGACGGCGAACGCCTGCCGCCCGTTCTCATCTCCCCTCACGCCTCATTTAACCGGTCGGCCTATAGTTTAGGAGTTAACTAATTCTATCAATTTCTATCAGAAAACATTAGTCACTATTGATATCTAGACTAAGATTAGATAATGAAGGAACTGGAGACTCGGAGAAATCACCAGAATCATTACTTGGTGATTTAATACTTCTTGGAGATTTACTTATATGATGACTGGACAGTTTGGATTTGTTAATTGAAACATCATTATCATTGTTGATGGGCTCAATTGAAACACTTTTTTCACTGATTAAATCAGCCACATCAGATATAGATATAGAGCTTTTTGAGCTATGAGAACCTCGTGGACTCTCATCCAAAGTATTTTTATTCACATTTTCATTGGGTAACTCTTCTTTGACTAAATGTGGAGAAAGATTTTCTGAATCAATCCCTTTATTTTTTGATCCTCCGGAAAAGCTAAAATCATAACTGTACTCCGCTGTTGCCGAATCTGATTTTGCTGATAACTCTTGTGATATTTTCTCAGTGTCTTTATCCTTATTATTTCCATTTTGTTTATTAATTGAATGTGATAAACTGTTTAGACTAGAGTTGTTTTTCGGCTCATTGCCATTCTTGGTATGCGTATTCTTAATACTTTCTTTACTGGGTGATTGTTTTGAATTGTTGCTATTGTAATTATTTTCTGATGAAATGGGTATTCCTGTAGTATTGAGCAATTTCTCTTCTGATGCATTAAAAGGTTTAAGTTCTGCATATGACGTTGAATCACTACTACTATTTTGAACAATTTTTAATTCATTTAATAAGTATGGAGGGGTCGTATTTGCTTTACTACTGAGTAACATAAGATTCTTTTCATTTTTATATGTAACACTGACAGTAGCATTATGTTTAGTTGAATGATCTTCATTTGCTTGTAATATGTGTGCATTTGGGATGTATTCAGAACTTGATTTATCTCTTGCGGAGTCACTGGAAGTATCTGTATCCGAGTTATCTAATTGAAGTCTTAAATGCAATTTTGTTTTTTCATCTGAAGAATTATCTGAATGTGACTGGCTTGTTGTACTGGTAGAGTCATCATGCACAATATAGGTACAGTTTTGATCGTCTTTGTAGTTAATGTTATCATTTTTTAGAGCACCATGATTAGTTTTATCACTGTAATGTCTTTGGTGTGACTTAAAAATTAGTTTCACAATTGACACAAGAACTGGTTCTCTGGTACCGTCCTGTTTTATGTTCAGTTTCTCACAGAGCTTTTTTTGGCCTTCGTATTTGTATTCTCTTTCTTGTCTTGTCTCAGATTTGTATACAAATAGTGTGTTTTTTAGGTTACAGAATTCTAAGAACTCGTGGACAATCGACAACGCCAGTACTCCCTCTGGTACTTTTAAAACACTGTCTAAAGTAACATTTTGTCTAATGCTCTCGTAATCGTCTTCAAATGCTAAAAAAATATTTGCTCTCAACAACGCACGAATTTTGGCCAGCGACCCGTTCTTTTCAAGAGCTTCCATTACTAAATCTCTGAGTTCAGTATCTTCGGATTGAGCCATTACTATTGTTACTTTTAGGAACACTTTATAAATATCGTTAATTTATTAATTAATTAACCAGTAGTTGATAAAATCACAACAAACACGCACGCAACAACGAAAACGAACGAAAAAACGATTTCTTAATCTGTGAAAACGATAGCGTCAAGGTCCAAACAAATTATCGGACGCGGCTTACTGCCGCGGCTGATCTGAGGTGTGCAAACTATCGGATGTAGTAGGTCGCGGACGTATCCGATCGATAGTTTGCACACCTCAGATCAGCCGCGGCAGTAAGCCGCGTCCGATAATTTGTTTGCACCTTCACATGTCATGTCAATGTCAAATTTAATGATGACAATGGCACATTCCAGCAGACAAATCGCTGAGTCATAGAATGTATACCGTGTTACAAAACAACCCCTAATGCCGAATATGGTAGATAGGGATCATCAAACTAAACAACTTTTACTATGTGACCAACTCTGAAATCGCATAAAAAGCTGAAGTTTCATACAAAAATTAAAATCATAACTATCGAAATGTATGAACAGCTGATTTTTCTTTTGTGATTTCAGAGTTGATCAGTGGCGTAACTAGGGTGTGGCAGGTAGGGCACGTGCCCTGGGCGCCATTCATGGGGGGTCGCAATTCGCGGGTCTCTCTGTTTAAAAGCTCGCACACATGCTCCAATCACGCAAGCCCGCAGCTATCCGCACGCCCGGATAAAACCACAAATTACAAGATTGGTGGGTGAAACTAAGTGAAAATTGCGCTGCGCGGCCTTTATTTTACAGGCAAGACGGGCAAGATTAGTGAATAAAACTAGCTAAAACTCGCGCTGCGCCGCCGTTTTTTACTAAAGACGGGCAAGATTATAAGATTAGTTGTTGAATCTGCCTAAAAATCGCGCTGCGCGGCCATTTTTTATTATAGACAGGCAAGATAACTAGAATAGTGGATGAAACTAACGAAAAATCGCGCTACGCGGCCGTTATTTTACAGACAAGACGGGCAAGATTAGTGAATAAAACTAACTAAAACTTGCGCTGCGCGGCCATTTTTGCTATTAACAGGAAAGAGTACTAGATTAGTGCATGAAACTGACTAAACATCGCGCTGCGCGGCTGTTTTTTTTACTATAGACAGGCAAGAATACAAGTTAGTGCATGAAACTGACTAAAACTGGCTCTCTAGTGTAAATGTTTTATTTAGTGTTTATTTTACATTTAGATAACTTATGAAGGGGCGCAACTTCTGTGCTTGCCTTAGGCGCCGTATCCAATCGGTACGCCGCTGGAGTTGATCCCGTAGTAAAAGGTTATTCAGTTTGATGGTCCTTATCCTTACATATAATAATCCTTACATATAATAAAACAGTAAAAAAACCTGTGTCTGTATATTACATATATTGAAAAAAAATATATACCTGGGGCGATGGAGACAAAGTAATAGAGAAGGAATTTGAAAAAAAAGTGTGTCTGTTTGTCTGTTTGTAACACGCTAATCTCCGGAAATACTGAACGGATTCGAATGAAACTTTTTTTGTTATATAGCTGTTAAGCCTGGGCATAACTTAGGGTATAATTGATTTTGGAAAATGTAACACCTGATGCAGAACCATAATGGTCCAACTTAACTGTAAGGAATATAAAAATGACACCTTAGCAAAAGTTGTTCAGCCTGATGAGCATTTTTTGTTGAGGTATAAAAATCTAAGATCTGGAACACCTGATGCAGAACCATAACGATCCAGTTAAACTATACAAAATATAAAAATAACACCTTAGCAAAAGTTTTTCAACCTGATGAGCATTTTTTGTTGAGGTACAAAAATCGAAGATCTAGGACACCTGATGCAGAACTATAATGGTTCAGCTAAACTATACAAAATATAAAAATGACAGTTTGGAAAAAGTTGTTCAGCCTGATAAGCATTTTTTGTTGAGGTATAAAAATCGAAGATCTGGAACACCTGATGCAGAACCATAATGGTCCAGCTAAACTATACAAAATATAAAAATGAGGCATTAGCAAAAGTTGTTCAGCCTGATGGGAATTTTCTGTTGAAGTACAAAAATCGAATATCTGCAACACCTGATACAGAACCATAAGGGTCCAGCTAAACTATACAAAATATAAAAATGACATCTTTGCAAAAGTTGTTCAGCCTGATGAGCCTTTTTTTGAGGTATGAACATTGAAGATCTGGAACACCCGATGAAGAACCATAATGATCCAGCTAAACTATACAAAATATAAAAATAACACCTTAGCAAAGTTGTTCAGCCTGAAGATCTGGAACATCTGATGCAGAACCATAACACTCCTTCAAGTATTTTCTTATATAACTACATTAGTTCATTTATATGCATACGCCGAAGTCATAAAGTCCACGCGTACGAAGTCGCGGGCATCAGCTAGTCTACCATATTTGGCATTAGGGTTGTTTTGTAAGACGTTGTAGATTGATGGTTTTCTGACAGACAGATGCTTGCTGGGCATTTTCGCCAAAAGACGTCCCTTCATTTTTAACGTGTCTCACGACTTTACATGGCAGTTAGTAAAAATCTATCTGGTCAACTAGCTCAAATATTTAATGAGATCGAAGATTTTACATTCCTTTTTACTTCTAAACATTAAAAAATGGATGGAATCATGTATTATAATTTAAAAATATTTTTTAATGTAAAAATGATGGTAATTTTTGGCATGTCCCATACTGACTAGTTGAAGTTTAGAACATTGTTGTTCATTTATTATTAGCTCTATGCATACGCGAAGTATTTTACGTGATGCATTATATTATTGAATTTGAGGAAATAGAGTGTAAATCATTGGAATACACATACATTATTTTTAAAACTAATTTAATTACTCGTGTCGAAATATGGTCCTGTGACATGGAATTCGACTTTGTAACCGCCTTTTTGCAATGAAATTGTATGGAAACTACCAATGAGTTTTGATTTTTACGGTCTAACAACGCCTTATCAATTCCGGAGACCATTTTTTTCTGAGACTGGCAAGAATCATTTTCTGTCAGTGAAGGTAAAAACTTTTTGATGAAAGTGGTTCAAAAATTACTTCCTACTTTGTAACCCGTATAATAAGTGAAATATCAAGGTTTTGCTGTTTAGACCTATTTTGGGAGGTAAGTTTGATTATATTACAATGCATCATAATACATTTACAACAATTTAGTTTATACTTTACGAGATTTTACAGTTTTTAGCTGCGGAAATTGAGAAGCCTTATTTCCACATTGTTTGGTTACGTATGGGATGGAACCTCACAGTTACAAAGTGGAAACATAAAGTCTAATTCACATGTATTTTTTCAAAAATAAATACCAGGTACTTTTATTATAATAAAGTTGGTGTAAAAGGCAGATGATTTTACTATTAAACCAAATCTGAAATCGTGAAAAAAAAACATCTGTTTTATATATTTTGTTATTTTCGTTATTAATTTTTGTATGAAACAGCTGGTTCTTCTTTCGCGATTTCAGAATTGGTCCCATAATAAAAGTTGTTCAGTTTGATGGTCCCTATCTGCCATATTCGGCATTAGGGGTACTTTTGTAACACTTTGTGTAATATCCAATTGACTATATTTGTACCAAATGTTTCGAATAATTATATGAAAATTGTGACTGAGACTTTACATTTCCATTTTGTAACCCATTTACTCGATTTTGTAACCTGTCCCATTTTTATAATACTTTAAAATTAAAAATTTGTTAAAAATAATAATATGTTGTTTTATTTTGTTATGCTAAGATAAAAAAAACATATTTTCGTATTAAATTATCATTCATTTAGTTATATATTCGACGTTCTGAGCACGTGACGAAGAAAATAAGAGTCCATTATGGACCACTAAGTAAAAAGTGGGTTTATTTTACACATAAAATATAAAAAAGACCCGTTAGAGCTTCTGTTTTTTTTTTAATTTATTAAGCTATGAGTACCTAATTTAATGCAGTAAAAATGCAATATCTCAACACTATAGTTTTCGTGTAAATTAGAGAACCGTATGGTTAGTTTGGTTACAAAATGGAAATAAAAATGGTGTACGAACGAAAGTATTTTTAGTAAACACGACCATTTATGGCAAACTACCTTCTGCCCGCGACTTCATCCGCATTTACATTCGAGTAAAGCCCTAGGAAACCTTTAACCAAGATAATAGTATCCTCCTATGTTTTAATCCGGATTTTAAACTATCTGTGTGCCATATTTCATCCAAATCCGTTCAGCCGTTTTGCGTGATTGATTAACAATCATCCAAACAAGCAAACTTCCACATTTATGATATCAGTAGGATAATAGGGCCACCTCCGAAGCGCTCGAAGTAGGAAATTTTTGCTACATGAAATGGGACTGCCATTTACTTAAGTCTTAATTTCTCATTTTTTATTTAAGTTATTATTAAGTTTTATACCTCAACTGAAAGCTGAATAGATGGTGATGCTTTTAAAATATTATGCACGCTTAGTTACTAAAAATTTTTTAAAGATATTTGCTACCGTTTGTAAAAAATCTGAAATAATAAATAAAATAAATGCATTTAAGGATTACTTTTTTTAAAAACTCCTGTATTTTTTGTTATTCATTATCAACACTTGGAGTGTTTTCTATCCCAAAATAATAAAAAAACCGGAATCAAATGAGTAGTTATCTTTTATTTTAAATTTTTGTGTCTGAAAACGTACTTTTGGTAAAAAAATACTTAATTTCAATTTACTCTAAAACTATTAAGTTTTTGAGAAAAAGTTAAATTACAAAAAATATTTGTTTTGACCTCATCTATAACCCCTTAGCAGGAATACGTCATATTTCCAGTGACCCTGTATAAAATAAAATGACATCCACTTTGTAACCGGGACATCTTCTCACGAAAATGCCCTGCTGTGTAAGATTTTGTGTAATGTGTAAATTTAAGGGTGCACCGAGCGTCCACTAGCGCCGCCAATCAAGAAAAAATCATTACAACGAAATAACTATGTTTAACAAAATTCTGAAACATATAAAAACTAGTAATAGTTATAAACTATTTTTGTATGCGTTTTTTTCCTGGTTTAAATGTGTTTGTGTAGTTAAAACCTGGATTAACGCCTAAAGTGGCCACTTTAGGCGTTAATCCAGATTTTAACCACACGAACGCATTTAAACTTAGAATTTTACGCATACAAAAATAGTTTATAACTATTACTAGTTTTTATATGTTTCAGAATTTTGTTAAACATAGTTATTTCGTTGTAATGATTTTTTCTTGATTGGCGGCGCTAGTGGACGCTCGGTGCACCCTTAAGATGATTAATATAATGAAAAATATAAGAAAATTTACTGAAAAAAAAACATTTTAAAAACACGTTTTTAAAACGGACTAAATTATTACAAAAAAAATCGGACTAAAAACGGACTAAAAATTAAAAATAAATTCTTCTGTAAATATTTATAACACCGGCGCATTATGTAAAATTTATCATCCATATTGTATTTATATTGCGCCCCACGTTTTTAGGTTTAAAATTTCTGTAGGTAGGGTTATAGATTTTTACAGAAGAATTTATTTTTTAAATTTTTAGTCCGTTTTAATGTATTTAGTCCGATTTGTTTCGTAATAATTTCGTCCGTTTTAAAAACGTGTTTTTAAAAAAGTTTTTTTTTCAGTAAATTATTATTTTCTGCTTTTTAATTAACTAGCTAAGACTAAAAAAATATACCATCTCCTATCGGAGCACTCGCCAAGACGATTAAAACGAGCCCAAAACTCGATGGGGTTGCATGGTTTTTTTAAGTACAGAGTTTGTGTCCTTCTTCCGGCTCCATTATCAGACGCGTCCGATAATTTGTTTGGACCTTCAAGGTCCAAACAAATTATCGGACGCGGCTTACTGCCGCGGCTGATCTGAGGTGTGCAAACTATCGGATGTAGTAGGTCGCGGACGTATCCGATAGTTTGCACACCTCAGATCAGCCGCGGCAGTAAGCCGCGTCCGATAATTTGTTTCGGCCTTGAATTGCTACAGGTGAGTCGATTTTTAACACGTTTCTATTAGGTTGCTTTCTCGTTTGTGTGTTTGTTTGTGGGTTTGTTTGTGGATTTGTTTGTGGGTTTGTTTCTCCACGCGAACGATTTTATACTAGCTTCCCGATGAGCCGGAAGAAGGACACAGGAACTCTTTAATAAAACCACGCTACCCCATTGAGATTGGGCTCGCTTGAATCGTCTTGACGAGTACTTTGTTGAGAAATAGTGTCTGAGGATCTGATGATGGAGCCGGAGGAAAGCCATAGGAACACTATAATAAAACCATGCAACTCCATTGACTTTGGGCTCGTTTGAATCGTCTTGACGAGTTCTTTGTGTTTTAGCGCCTAGCCCAGCGATTGCGGAGGTTAAGCAAGTTTCACAAGGGTCGGTTATGGGATGGGTGACCGAAAATAAATTTATTATCTCGAACTTCACCGTGCTCCGGAAGGCACGTTAAGCCGTTGGTCCCGGGTGCATTGACTGCATCGTTAACACCCACCAATCCGCATTGGGCCCGCGTGAAGAAAATCGCTTGTGTGAACGATCCCTTATTTTTCATGTTTAAAATGTATGCTGTGGTGATCGATGACTCGGCGATTAGTCTATTGGAATGCACCCAATGTCAATGGGGGTTCATTCCAACAGACTAATCACTGAGTCATTGATCGCCATAGAGTACATTTTATATTGAAAGTAATAAAATTTACACATTTTAAACTTTTAGATTTTTGCATTCACAATGCTATTTTTATATTAAGATGATTAATACACAGGTTGGTCAAAAGTTCTGTTACTGAGTTTCTTTATCGATTACTGGCCATTAAAACAAATGAAAAGAAAAAATAAAAATGACATATTATTGACAGTTTTATAAGCTATAATTCCATACCACACGTACCTATATCATATTTTGTTTATTTCACCATGGAATGGGGGTTGAAGGAGAATCGTGTCGCTGTAATTGCTCTGCACAAATGTGGGCAGCCACCGAATATGATTTTCAAGTTGCTACAAAAGTTGAAAATCAACAAGCAATTTATTTATCGCACTATCCATAGGTACAGTAATACCTTGACCGTCGATGACCGAAAAAGATCAGGAAGACCACGCACCGTTCGGACACCAGCTGTGATCAAGGCAGTGAAGGCGAGAATCACGAGAAATCCCGTCCGGAAGCAAAAGTTATTGGCAATACAGATGACTGTGAAGAGAAGTTCCCTTAAAAAAATTATCAATGATGACCTTGGGCTTCACGCTTACCGTAGACGAAAGGGCCATCTGCTAAACGCACGATTGAAGGCTATGAGGTTAGCACGAAGTCGCGCTCTACTAAAGCAGTACGCACAAAACGGCCATCGAAAAATCTTGTTTACTGATGAAAAAATCTTCACAGTCGAAGAAAATTTTAACCGTCAAAATGATAGAGTATACGCTAAGAATAGTAAAGAAGCCTGCATGATTGCTCCGAGGGTCCAACGAGGTCACCACCCCTCATCAGTGATGATTTGGCTGGGGGTGTCCTATTCAGGGCTAAGTAAGGTTCATTTCTGTGAAAAAGGTGTGAAAACTGGCGCTAGAGTCTATCAAGATACCGTTCTGGAACCTGTTGTCAAACCCTTAAGCCACACTTTATTTCAAAACCAGCCATGGGTCTTCCAGCAGGACTCTGCCCCTGCGCACAAAGCAAAATCTACACAAGCATGGTTTCGGGCTAACAAAATTGATTTTATCGCGCAGGAAGAATGGCCATCCTCCAGCCCAGACTTAAATCCTCTGGATTATGCCATATGGCAACTTATTGAGGAGAAAGCATGTGCTAAGCCCCACATGAATCTCGACTCTCTTAAGCGCGCTATTCTCAAGGCAGTCGCAGAATTGGATATGGTGGTAGTTCGTGCTGCCATCGATGACTGGCCTCGTCGTCTAAAGGCGTGTATTCATGCCAGAGGCGGTCATTTCGAATAATTTTAATACATGATAATCTTAAATATTTGTGCTTTCATTTGGTATATAATTCA